>OX246738.1:12997729-13224068 GCA_945910005.1 Isoperla grammatica | reverse complement strand
AAAAACGTGTTTTTTTTTTTTTAAGTGCGTTAACCTCTTGCATTAAGACTATAATCTACAATTTTGTGCTAAAATGAGAAACTATATTCCTGGTGTCTTCCAAGTAGTAAAGAAGGAACCAAAACAAGTATTGAAATCTTAATGAGAGACAGGTGTTGGGTTTTTTCTGTCTTCTAAACTTCTACAATAAATACTATGTGTAAAGCGTAATGGATAAGGCTACTTAAAAAATACGCTTTTGGAAAACCTTAACTAAACGATATCCGTGGAGCACAAACACAACGGCGCTTCGAAGGTGCTAGTGAATATAAAACTTCTCGCGGAGAATAAGAAAGTAAAACAATATTAAGTGTGATCACCAACACATCCACCTGTGGCCATTTTCTGGAGAAACAAAATACCCTTCGATGTCAGAAAAATGTGGTCGACGAGAAAAACATGGGAAAACATGATAATAACGTAAACGATCAAAGAATAATATGTTGTATAAGGATATGGAAAAGATAATTTGTGGCCCGGTAATATACTATGTGGAATAAAGAAGATCACGTATATTAAGTTTATACAATTTTACAGACCGAAAGCGTCTCACTACATAGACAATCCGTTGTACAGGTTTTCAAACCTTCGCACTCTTACTGTAATTCCTAACAATTACTTTTCTGTGCGTACCATAATTCAACTATAATTTACCTGAAAGTCTATTCGTGATTTAGTAATGTGACATGCACGGTATAATAAACAACAGATTGCTCGCTAGAGATTGACAAATTATATTTGCACATATTATTCTTGTGTGAACTCACAGCTCCCCCGTTTCGCTCGGCGACCAAATTGTAGCTTTGTTCTTGTACCGGGTGAACATAAATAAATAAAATAAATAAAATAAATTCACATGTAGAGTCTACCCACTCAGTAACTAAACTGATTTGCAGTGGGAGACTTTAATTTAAAGTGACTAAACCAACCCTGTAGGCTTCGAACATCATCGACGAGTGAGCGATAACCAATCAACAAGGGTTCCACGCATTCCTACGCTTTGATAAATTGATAATAGACGGCGAGCAATGGACCGTGGAACGATGTCAACAGCTTGAACAACGGACGGCAACAAGTGAACATCAGCAACATGAGAGTGATTCTGAACTACCCGGTACTGTGATCCCAACTCAGCCCAGCCCGACAGTCCTCCATGAGATGCCGCAGGCTCTAACCGGCAACAATCTGTCAACATCCACGACTCCTCTCAAGAAAGCGCCACGTGACACGAAGACACCACCGGCAATCACCGGACCACACCGGCAAAGCCAGTCGGCTGTAGTGAAGGCCACCGCAACAGCTGTCAAGACTGCCCTGACCCGTGAGGACTCGGCAAACGGGGAAACGCCACGTGACACGAAGACACCACCGGCAATCACCGGACCACACCGGCAAAGCCAGTCGGCTGTAGTGAAGGCCACCGCAACAGCTGTCAAGACTGCCCTGACCCGTGAGGACTCGGCAAAGGGGGAAACGCCACATATGATCACTGATCGCCATAGCGCTCGCTACCCTAGCCGAACAACCAATGTAACTTCAAGGTACAATAATAATATTAAACAAAAGAGCTAGTACATAGAGAAAGAGATAGTTAAAAGTGACACTGACCTTAATATTTCAACTGACGTAAATGACAAATCTCACTTAAAAACAAAACATAATCCTGAAAACAAAAACTCCGAATTTCGAATCTTACACCAGAACATCCAAGGACTAACATTATCTAAAATTAGAGAGCTAAACATAATACTGGAGGACAAAAACAAAAACAACGAAACTGTGGACGTAATCTGTATATCTGAACACTGGAAATCAACTGCCAACATAAATAATTTAACAATTGAAAACTACACATTAAAGTCCTCCCACTGCAGGCAAACGCTCACACATGGAGGTGTAGCAATATTTGTGCACCAAAAATGGCTACAAGTTACAATACACAAGCGGAATATATCAAAATACAGCATTGATAGGGATATCGAGTGTACTTCTATTGAATTAGACAACAACAATGGTACCGGTACCGGTAAAAGAAGAACGTCAAATTTAGTAATAGTAGCCCTATACAGATCACCAAATGGTCAAATAAACAAATTCTTAGAAAACTGCGAACTAATACTTGCTAAACTACAAAAATCAAACAAGCAGCTTATTGTTTTAGGAGATTTCAATATCAACGTGTCATCTGATAGCAAAGATCCCAACAAAGAACTGCTAATCAATCTCTTCGACTCCTGCAATATGTTAATTACTATAAACGAGCCAACGAGAATTGATCCTCGGTGGCATACCTCATCAACTATAGATAACATAGCCACCAATACCACACTTCCTTTTAAATCACAAGTACTAAACTTTGGCATCTCTGACCATCATGCCCAAGAAATTGCAATTCAGTTCGAAAACTATAAAGTGCCATTAATAACCAAAACAATTCGTAAAATAAACAATTCCACCTTAAATAATCTAGCCGAAAGTCTAATGGAAGCGAACTGGGATGACGTAACTATCGCGCGCACTGCTGATGATAAATATAATTCATTTGAAAAAATACTACAAACACATTTTAATAAAAAATGCCCAATCAAAACTGTTAACAGTAAGGAAACATACAAAAAACAAAATTGGATAACAAAGGGCATCAAAATCTCAAGTGCAAACAAGAGGAGTCTCCTCGATATTAACTCAAAATTTCCTAATGTGCCATTTCTACAAGATTTCGTTAAATTATATGTCAAAACATATAAAAAAGTGATAAAAATAGCCAAATGTAACCAAATTAAAGCAACAATATCATCAGCCGATAATAAATCAAAATCAATATGGAAAATAATAAATAATGAAACAAATCGGAAGCCAAAAAAGCCCCTGGATAATGTTTCTCTCCACCTAAACAATAAAATAATCAAAGATCCTAAAGCAGTGGCCCAATCTTTTAATAACTATTTTGCAAATGAAGCATCAAATCTTACAAATAACTTGACTAATAATGGGCACAATCAAAATGAAAACTTTCAAACTTACCTAACAAAAACAAATAAAAGCCCAATAAACTCCATTTATCTCTATGAAACTGATCCCAATGAAATTAAATGCATTGCACAGAAACTAAAATCAAAACATTCTGCGGGGATTGATGGTATATCGACTATAATATTAAAAAGGTGTATAATCAGTATAGCTGAGCCTCTAACTGATATATTCAACACCTGTTTAACGGAAGGAATCTTCCCCAAAGCGTTAAAAGTATCAAAAATTATTCCAATATTTAAAAAGGAAAATAAACATATCCCCAGTAACTATAGGCCAATATCCATTCTTCCAGCTGCTTCAAAAATTTTAGAAACCATTATTTTCAATAGAATCATTAAATTCTTAGATAAGGAGGATATTTTAACTGAAAGGCAGAACGGATTCCGAAGAGGAAAATCAACTAGCAATACAATAAGCCGATTTATCAATACTATAGCTGGAGAAATTGATAAAAACACACCCACGTTGGGTATATTCTGCGACCTCACAAAAGCATTTGATTGTGTAGACCACAAAATACTATTGGCTAAATTAGAATATTATGGTATACGCGGAAATGCACTGAAACTCCTAACTTCATACATCACTAATCGACAACAATACGTAGAAATAGCTGAATTAAAAAACAACAAACTTACTAAAACCATATCCGATTATGAGCAAACTACATGTGGAGTCCCACAAGGGTCTATTCTCGGGCCTCTATTTTTTATAATATTTATTAATGACATAACTGAAAACATAGACGAGGCTGAGTTATTTGCAGATGATTTTACCACAAGTGTTACGGCCACTGACGTTCTACCTCTAAAAGAAAACGCAGAGGAAAGACTTTCGAAATCTACTGAATGGTTTACAATGAACAAATTACTGCTTAACGCCACAAAAACTTATTTTATTCAATTTCATTCTTCTCAAAAAACTAAGTCACTTATCTCTATACCACACCTTACTAACACAAATGACAATTCACAGATTAAACGAGTCACACACACCGAATTTTTAGGCATAACAATAGACCAAAACCTAACATGGCATGCACATATAAATACGCTTCTACCAAAACTAAGCTCATCATGCTTTGCAATTAAAATAATCAGGCAAATAAGCAATGTATCAAATGCCAGAATATGCTATTTTTCACTGTTTGAATCTCATCTAAGGTATGGAATAGAGTTTTGGGGAGCATCCACTCACATTCACAAAGTTTTTATAATGCAAAAAAGAGCGATTAGAACTATATCTGGCCTCAGTCCTACAGATCATTGCAAACCACACTTTATAAACCTTAACATTCTCACCGTTCCAAGCCTACACATTCTTAAATCAATATTGTCAATCAAGAAAAACATCCATAATCACCCAAAAAATGCTAGCGTACACTCCTTCAACACACGTCATAAAAAAGACCTTCATCTCAACTCATGCTGTACCAAATTAGGACAGACAAACTCAGACTACTTAAATAAAAAACTCTACAACCATCTTCCTAGACATATAATAGATATTTCAAGCTACAATAGATTCAAATCTGAACTTACAAAATTTCTAATACAAAAGGTTTACTATAGCCTTCAAGAATTCTTTAGTAATATCTGATCCAATAACTATTATAAAATTAGCTTTAGTTTAGACTTATCTTTTACTATTCTTAACACATTATATTAAGAAAATTACTTACTCTTTATTAGTTTATAACAAAAACAATGTATAACAACAATGTAAATGTAGGCATATGTAAACAATGTACGTAAAAAAAACAACGTCAAGACCATTGTATACTATTACTGCTTTCATAGCCACTCACCATTGTTATTTCTTGTATGATTGTAAAAATTTTTAAATGTAACTTTTGTACTATTAGAAATAGAGGCATATAGGCCTAAACATTCACACATTTAGTTTTAATCTAACAATAGCTTAGACCTAACATAAGGATCTTTGGACTACACGGTGAAAACTGTTCTAAATAATATTATGCATTATAATTAAACCTGTAAATGTATACATATTATGTGTCCTAAATAAATAAATCCTAAATAAATAAATAAAGATCGATATTTGAAACATATGAATCAGTGATTGGACAGTGCGAACACCCGCGGACTAATGCCAGAATCAACAAGGCCGATTCAGAACAACTTTGAATTTATTGAGTGCTTCGTTGCTAGGACGGCTCCAAAGTCACCGTTTACTTATTCCTAAGCCAAGAAGTAGTGGAATTGAATCCACATTAGAAGTTAAAAAACTTTTGCCTCAGGCTGACAGCATTGGGTTTGAAATATAGAATTGAAATATATATATATACGTGTGCCTATATTTCAAACCCAATGCTGACAGCGTATGCCCATGTTCTTATAATAGTAACCATATATTATTATGACTGTCTTGGTCATTATACGTCGTTATAAATAAAGATAATTCAAGTGCGATGCAAAACAACCTTAGCGATACTATCGTCCATCATAGACGAGTGATTCGCGGTCGACCATGGTGAACCCTGCGCTCTAAGAGTGAACCCCAATCTCAAATACCAATCGCTGATTGGCCACGGGTCTCTCGTCTATTACAGAAGCATCTGTAAGGTTGTGAAGGCCCATCCACAATTGACGGCATCGTAACTGTAATTGGGATCGCAATTGTAGGGATACGATTTGACGTTACGATTTTGTTGTGAACAGCGCCATAAGAAGCGAGATACTTAAGTTTTTCACCATTTCCGGATAACGATACAATCACGATGGCGTCAATTGCGGTTGCGTCTTAATAATATGGTGTGACTGGTGAACGTACGGACAAGGCGGTATTTGAAACTATGTTCCTATTAATTCCCCACCATAATGGTTTCATGATGTTCCGTAAGATCTTGGGAAAACAGAGATACAATTTATAAAATCATGAAATGCGCGGTATTTGAGTGTTTGAACATTGGAGCTGAAAACCAACGAACCATTGCAGGAGTAGGTACAACACAATAATTGCATCATTTTGTTAAAATATTATGTGGAAAAGGATTATGTGTGTATTGGTAACATTTTAGTTAGTTACCGTGCCGCCAAATATTTAGCCCGGTGCTAACTTGTCTCCACGCGGCAAACACCAAGCAGAAGCAGTGTTTCCTTGGAGGAAACAAGTAAAGCTTGGACTAAATATTTAACATGTCGTTATAATACCGGGCCTGACAGCATTGTTGATCACTTTTGTTTTAGTAAACGTTTACGCTTTTTTGTGTATATTTTGGTCATTTAATGCTTCAAATTGTATTATCAATATTGCTGATAGTAGTATTATTATTTAAGTTTTTACAATTTCTGAATATACATTTTATACAACACCAATAAATCAGATTTTCTTCTAGAATACGGCCAAAACTTTAAACAGTAGATACAAAAGACTGGCGCAGTATATGAGATATGAAAGTGAAACGAAAGTTTGTGCTCAATAGAAGGGTCGTGTACCTTCCTTACTAACCACTACCACGTGTACAAGCTCGACGTACATCTATTTTAGTCTCAAGGTTTCCTTCACGACGTGCGTGTTTGGCTATAATCCTGTACAGCTTGCTGAATATGTAAACTACAATAAGGAAAAACACGAGTGTGCCATATTGTCCAGTTTGAATTAAGATATTTCGTATACAAGGCAAAACACGATTCAAAATACTAAAGAATTATGCAAATAAAATTTCATTGGCAACAAATGTAACTGCTTTTTAATCTCACCGTATACTGTTGAGTTGAATATGGGTGACGAGTAACGAGTAACGAGTAACACACTACGATATTATTTGAGGAAGTGTTTCCCAACAAAATGTATATTAGGAATGAGTAAATGGATAAAAAAAGTGTCGAAGTAGGCATATAAAAATATGGGTTCAATTCTTATATTAGCGTTTCAAATCCTACAATGTGATTTTTCTTCCGATTTGCTTCTAATGTTATAAAATTGGTATTTGTTAAGTTCGCGGTTCCGTGTGAAGTAAGTATTGAATAGCCGTGACAAGTTGCATTGATGTCCAAAAATATAAGATAATTTCGAAATAATAAGTTCAGCAAATATTTAGTGGGTTTTAGTCAATTTCCTATTTTCGTAACATTATATTATTTCAAGTCACGGGTTTAGTACGAAAATTTTCAAAATCCAGATCAAATACATTGCAATCAAATCGTTCACTCTTCTCTCTTTGTATATCTAAGGTCTGAATTCACCAAACTTTTTAATCGGCCGATTTACTAATCTTGGATTGGTTACCATTGTTTCAACAAACATTACATACAAAATGCATGGCGGCTTCTACCGGGCGCCATTTTTGATCTCCGATTAATAGAAAATTGCCGGATTAAAGTTTGGTGAAACCGGCCCTAAGATATGTGCAAAGATAGTTTCACTATGTTATACGAAATGATTTTATGAACTTATTTTTAAAGATCAGTTTCGCAGAATTCGGTAAATAACATATTATTCGAACACCAGCTCCCAGAAACTACTTAGCCGACGAATGCTATTATCGAAATGTCCATCCAGCATGTATCTAACTGTTGCATTTCCTCTACTGAACTACATTATCGTAATTTCATTAAACATATGCAAACATATACTATATCCTCAACACATTATGCAACAGCTTACCAATGTCAACATCCATTTGTTTGCGATGTATAAAACTCAATAAATCAATAACCAAGATCCACAAATAGTAATTTGTTTTTCAATATTAGGTTTTAACTTTTCATCAGCAAATTACTTGGTAAGGATAAATCTAGATATCCACCCGAATGCTTTGTAAACCCATATTTCTAAGAGTTGCGAAGAAGTTTGGCGCCGCGTTTCGTTGCGTGTGAAGAGGCGTGCTCTGCTCATAGCCTCTCTGCTCTTGTAGGCACATGCAGGCCTAAAACCCGCACCGCACGCCACGCACTCACATGGGCTCAGATTCTCTTCTTTGCACGAGAAGGTCATGTCACGGTGATACTAGATGAGAGATTACAGAGGGTTGTATTTTGTTAAAATTGGTGAGTTAACGGCCAGGATTTGTTTTGGGTTGCTATGAAGTTTGTTATTCTAAAACACATAGCAACCATAAACAAATCCCATACTTAATCGACTGTGCATCTAGCCCTTATTACTCAATAATTGGTTATTTGAAGGTAACTCTTTTACTATTTAATTGCAAAATTCTATTTGCACTTATACCGAAAGATTACATATAATGATGTTTCGGTAGCATTTATTACTAAGTAAAGTAGAAACCAAGTAATTAAATAGAAGGCTGTGTTTTTAACACAGATTACATTGCTTAAAGCCAGAAATAGTGAGTAAGTTTAGCAAAAACACTTTTTTTTATTTACTTTTAGTAGTTTATTGTATATAAGGCTGTGTAAACTGTCTTATTAAATTCAAAAAACATATGTTACTTGTTTTAATGGCACGCATATTATCATGCTATCATTATGTCAAGTACTTTAACCTGTACGCCAGCCATTTAGAACACTGAAATAACTTTGAGCAAGTTTTCCCCTGCAGAAAAATATCTTAACAAATAAATTCACATTAAGAGTCTACCCACTCAGTAATAAAACTGATTTTCAGGGGGGGGGGGGGGACTTTAATTTAAAGCAACTAGACCAACGATGTAGGTTCCGAATCCCATCGACGAGTGAGCGATAACCAATCAAAGATCGATATTTCAAATACGAAACATATGAATCAGTGATTGCACAGTGCGAACACCTGCGGACAAATGTCAGAATCAACAAGGCCGATTCAAAACAACTTTGAATTTATTGAGTGCTTCGTTGCTAGGACGGCTCCAAAGTCACCGTTTACTTATTCCTAAGACAAAAAGTAATGGAACTTTACTTAATTGAATTTAAAAAACTTCTGCCCGAACCGGAATTTGAACCCGGGACCTTCTGCATTGAAAGCAGCGATGGTAACCACTGGACCAACGAGCCACCTAAATGATGACCTTTTGACGAATGTTTGACGCATTTATCATGCCAAGTGCGTACGTAGAAATAATGTACTCCTTGTTGACAAACATTCGTTATTTCTTTGAGCTGTTCACCTCCATTTTTTACTAAACGTTAGGAGAAGTGTAATTTGGAGCCCTAGTTTTAATTTTCAAGAGTGTCTATAACAACCTTCTTTTGGTGACTCATAACACACACACACACATAATATTATATAAACACAGCCACAGCCACAAAAATGTTAAATTTATTTTAACATATTTAGCCTATAATATATATTTTTGTAATAATGGTTTGTTACAGAATGTGATGGTGGTGTGCTTTTGTGATACGGAGCTATTCTCTGGTGTCTGCCGCCATAAAATACGGTCTTTACATAATGTTTTTTAATGGTGCTCCTACAATTGTTTAAATTTGTTCTAAGTTAACTCATTCGTTAAAGAAATACTTATCGATTATGTTTCTCATATATTCCACTTTCTTCAACTTGTGATCCAGAAACGTTTTCGTGACTCTGCATTGGCATAAGATGGATCTTAAAAATACCCATCTGTGAGAAGGTTTTACTGGTTTCTGGTGGCCAAGAGATACTGCGATGTTATAATCCCCATAGGCAGTCGTGGCAAACGTAGCGGAATTTGAAATAGAGTTTCTGTCATCTTGACGAATTGTTAGATCAAACGTTATTATATTTCTCATATACGGTTGATACAAAAGAAGAGAACTCAATGCCGCCCTGGGAATAAAATAGCTCTTGTCAAAGATATATGTTTGAAGATATAGTCCCACATCCACACAAAACCTACACGATTGTGTTGGTGGTATTGCATTCAGGGTAATGGCTCTGTAGAAAATCCTTGAAAGTGGCAACTCTTGGTGTCGTCTCTATTACTAATAAACCATAATATATCTCTATCGCTTTCTTTCCAAAGAGGTTATTGGGAAATTGCCTTCTCTGTTGGAATCCAGGATAAACCTAAGAATAAACCGGCGTTCAGGTGGGGGGAAGGGGCTGTCCTCCCGACTCTGAGCAAAATTTGTTGTAACGAGTGAAGGTATATAATATGGATTATAACAATATCGTGGAAACCTTTTTCGATATACACTTTAATTATTCAAGTTCGCCCCGGATGGATTTAAAACTCAAACTTTGTAGCACATTGCACCAATCTTTGATTGTAAAATCCATTTTATACCAGTCTGTCTTATGTTTTATCTCATATGCATTGTATTGCACGTTCTAGGCCTATTGTTTGTGTTAACACAAATAATAATGGCAAATAATAATACACCTCTCGTCCGTGAAAGCCTTCATGATTGAATATATATATTTTTATTTATTCTCAAGTTTTCGCGGACATATGTGTATACATATTGCAATTCTCTGGGGCTTGTTGCCGCGAATAATTTACTAAAGAAGGAGGCACTGACTTACCCGTCCCTTTCTGATATTTCGGGAAAGTCACATCTCCCATCCTCAGAGGCCCTCACTCGACGAAGTGTATCTCGAGTGAGGGCCTCTGAGGATGGGAGATGTGACTTTCCCGAAACGTCAGGAAGGGAAGGGTAAGTCAGTGCCTCCTTCTTTAGTAAATTATTCGCGGCAACAAGCCCCAGAAAATTGCAATATGTACACACACACACACACATATATATATGCCCCAATTATTAAAATTAAAAACAAGACGGGTTATTCCGCCACGTCGTTGACACTTACTTGGCATTTCCGTGGCAAGTAAGTGTCAACGACGTGGCGGAATAACCCGTCTTGTTTTTGTTTTTATTTTAATTATAATATATACATTTGTATATATATATATATATATATATATATATATATATAATTATATATTATTATTATAATCTTTATTATATTATTAATTTATTATAATCTATATTATAGTATATAAGATGGAATGAATCATGTATGGAATCATGGATGGAATAACGCCTTTAAATAATTATTGATTTTGTGTAGAATTAATTTTTCAGACATTACACAACACATGTAGTATATAATAGGATAATAATGTTTATCTATATTCTACATGTGTTGTGTAATGTCTGAAAAATTAACCCTACACAAAATCAATAATCATTCAAAAGCGTTCATCTATGAATATTGCAGAGCCAAAGTTGGTAATATGTCCTTTGACCATGATCGTGTCAAAATCTATTGCATTTGTTTGCTGTCCATCGTACGAAGTCATTCGAGGGCTATTTAAAAATTCAGTACTTCTCTGAAATGTTAAAATACCACTTGGCAGTGTTTTAAACGAGTTGTAATCAATAACACGGAAGTTGTTAATGCATCTCTATCACGTCAATGATACGTTGTTATCATTGCATCGTGTGTATGGTAAACTACGTGTTGGTAACGCCAGTTAGATATAGGGAGTAGGCCTACTTTAACTCAAGACATTGCAATGCTGCATGTAAAGTTTACTGACACATTTAATTTAATATACATTCCATTATACATATTTTACTGTGGATATGTTATTTGCAGATAAGTCCAAAGAAAATTCTATGTTTTAATCTATTTCACCACAGTTTACTGTGATTTCATCAAGCACACTTGTGATATTTGTATGTATTTATAATTATATAATATTATTACTTTCAGGCGGAAGGATTATTCGATATAAATACACAAGATTGTGAAATTATAGTGACAATAATGTCTCATTATCCGTGTTTCATCATTGATCCCTTGAACCTTTAACCTTTAACCTTTTAAACCTTTTTTTATCCTATAACTTTTATGTATTTAATATCCATCATATTTTATTATAAAAATGATTTACCAAATGAAACAAATATTTAAATATGTGGCCAGATTAATTATTTAGAAAATACTAATTTACAATACCAACCCTAACTTGAAACGTAGAACCTATACGTACAAAATAGTCTACTATTCCTATAGAAAATTCTTATAATACATTATCGTGTCGGTATAGTTGGAACATTTAACCTAAGTATCCTAGGCACTGACGTTTAGCAACAAAACTGTTACTCAAAGATTGCTTTAGCTAGACTGTTAACGCTGAAATTGCATTTACGTGTCTACAAGACTTCGATGTCACCTTTTCATTTATATCTGTCCTCGGCACTTAATATCCTGTCACGTACGTGGGGACATGTGCTTGCAGAATCTGTTCGCTGAAAACATTTCAGCAGTAAAAAGAACCAGTGAAAAGCGAAAATGGTTACGGCAAGAAGTGTTTTTACTTTTGAGATTCTGTATCGGAAAATAAGCTAGAAAAATACCTTATAGTTTGAGCATCGTATAACGTTGTGTACATCAAGTCCTGTTGTGTTGCTGGTTGTCTAGTCGCAATAACGTTTTCAAAGATGTGTTTGAAATGCAGAACGTGTTTCAAGTTAGCTGTGATTCTTCAAAAGTTTAAGCGTAACTTATAGTTACACAACAGCTGTATAGGTCTGTTTTTGTTGTAAGAACAAATCAAAAGTCGTACAGAATTGTAACTTTTAACTTAATGAAGGAAACTTTCTGGCTCTCAGATAGAACTGGGACGTGTTTAAAAAGTATAGAGTGACTATAACATTTAATTCAATTCATTTAATTGCTATTTTCCTGTCCCATGACAGGACAGGATGGCCAGTGTAGGGTTATAGGCATGCCCATATCCTCTTTAGCCTACAGGTGGTAAATACATTTATTACGACAAAGTTAAATACCTGGTTAGGAAGTTATAGTATTACACAGTTAAATAAACGGAAAGGTAGTTATAGAATGAAAGTGATCGGTAATGGATATTTGAACTTAGATCTGAAGGATAAGGTTTTATAGGGCGAGCTATTATGTATAACTTTGTACATTGGATTCGTTAAGATCAAAGCCAAGAATTTAGGTAGTCCATAAACAACAGCTATCAATGTGTTATTAATGTACTGATCAGTGTATTAAACTTGCTAGAATGTTTGACTGAACTTGTACACATTTTTCGGTTTATTTTTATTAAAGTTCACTCTTTCCTAATTTATTAATAATAATATATTATAATTGTCATCCTTTACTTTTAAGAGTAGCCTAATAATTTATTTGCAATTTTTTTTAAATATTGAATCTTGGAATAATATTATTAAGTGGAATTTTATATTTTATTTCAAATTTTATTACTAAATTCGGAAAGGTAATTTGATTTTCATATTTGGAATTTAAAACGTCGTATCTCTAAAAGAGATATGTATGTAGCTTTCGATAATACATTTCGAAATTCAAATTTAATTCGAATTCAATTGCATTATTTCGCAACGGCTAAAATGATACATATTCCTAAAGCAAAATAATTTTGTATTGTTCTTAAACTTCAGGTTGTGTCCTTGAATAGCTTTCCCAGATTGAAAATCTGCAGTTCATCGTTATGAGTCACCACCCTCCCCTCGTTCTGAAGGGGATAAATCGTTCCGTTTCGCTGGGAAGAAGAGGTGCCTACCGACAGATGGTGTAGGACTATGTTTATTGACGTCGCGGCATACTCCTTAATTAACAAGGAAATTACCTAACCGGTTTCAGTTAAGTACATTTTGGTTTGCAATTTAATATCACAGCGTCTTCGTCTTATATTAATTACTTCGCCTTAATTTCAATCACTTTGGAGACAAATCCGCTCGTTTACGGTTCAGGGTGGTTATATAGGGCTCGACGTTTCCTAGGGAATGAAATACAATTATTGTGACCCAAACTGTTAAATCGAATACAAATTGGAAATAATTTACATTAAAATGTAACTCTGCCTGACACTATTTAAATCACCATTAATATGCGGATTACTTCATGAAGTGAAACAAATGAAACATACGGTAGCCGTTATTGTTGTAGTAGTGACATGGGAAGTCAGAAGTCAATGAGACCAAATGAGACTAACCAAAGATAACGGAGAGCGAAAACGTTAGTTTGCGTCATACTGTGTGAAAATTTCTCATTCATAGATCGTAGCAAAGCAAAGTGAACCACATCGAGCTCAAACCTACTCAATACCCCAAAACGTGTTTGTAAAGTGGCTTACGCAGGTTATTTCTATCGAAGAGCATTATTATCGGGAAATGGATTAGGAAACACAGAATGAATAATTTATGTCTTCGCTTAAAAGTTAATCGGACAATTAAAATTCTAAAAGAGACTTAAGAAGATATTTATGTGGGCTTAACTGCTGGAAAACAAATACGTATAAATTATCGTAGCTTATCTGAGTTCAGAAACAAATTAAAACGTCGTGATGATATTTATTCTATGTACACAGGGCATAGAATGATATTTTCCTTTATCAATAGAATGTATTTGATTTTATACAATGTAAAAACATGGGAGTTAAAACCCCTATTCCTGCTGAGACGAAACCCAAAGCTCCTGCTAACGCGGAAGATAATCCAGCAGTTCAAAATGGTGTTTTTTAGTTCAAAATATTGCAAACAAGAAAACCTAGGAAAAAGCTTCACGCTTTTTCATAGTAATCTCAAAGCTATCTACAGCTTGATTGTCATTTAACATTGGTGTTGCACTTGGCTTTAAAAAATCTAGAAATATTCCATTATGAATTTGATTTCAAGAGTTATCTAAATGTCACGATAAGAATTCCTCTTAGAAATATAGCTTCTTTGTCACTCGTCAAAGTAATGTTGTGTGCGATAGTATACTACAAACTTGTACCTGGAAAAAGTGTTATCGATAGTGTATGTCAGTGTTTTTCTACAATGCTTTTGAAAAGAATCGAGCGTTTTTATTTCAGTGATTGAAGTTTTCAGTTTTTTTTTTGTATCGTCTCCTGTCAGTTCTTTGGTAGCTTTGAATGTGTACAAACATGTTCCCCTCGTGGCTCGTGATGACAATACGTATTATTGTTTCAGCACACATGTGTGTACGTCAAGGGGAGGGAATGTATGCCGGTGTTCATTAACAAAAATAATATATGGAAATATCTTTGCATTTCAATGACAAATGCGTAAAAAAAAAAACTCGAGAAAAGCACTTATCCTGAATTTATGTACATTCGTTGATTGGATTCTGGTCAGGGAGATAAATTTTCGAAGTTTAATTTTACCTTTGGGAGTTTTGAAGTGGTTTCTGTAGCTCGATCGTCTGAGAGGTAACATTGAAAGCCGCTCCTTGAACAATCCCCTGAAATCGATCGATGCTGCTACTGAAAACGTCGGTGCATAAGAATGTGCTAAAGGTGACGCCTCAGATACCGGTTTTAAACTCGAAACACTGAGCACTGAGCTACGTGTGAGTATTTAGTTGTTTTCTGTTCTAACGTTCGCTCTTGATTATTCATTGTCTTTCATCAGGCTTCCATGCACCTGCATTTGCATAACATGTCATACTTTAAGGACTTTAACCATATTTAAAGTACTATTTAGCACGTTGTTGGTGTACAGGAAGAAACCATTAGGTGGAAATTAAATATTAAATTTATAGAAAGGAAAATGTTAAACTGAAACAATGACCGTAACGGTATCTATTTTATTTATTTATTCAACTGTCTTTCTCGCCATTAATATTGGCCTGTATTTCTGTAACATTTTGAATGTAATTCTATGCATTTGAAACCTAGTTATCAGAAAATATCGGCCAATAATGATTAACTTTCTTGTAATTTACATAACCATGGATAGTTCTTACATATAAACAAGATACTCCAGAGCATTTGATCTGGTGATCACTTTGAATCATCTACGCTTCGTCCGGTAGTTCTATGATTTTGTCATCTGAATGAATAATTTTTGAATTTGAATTTGAATGAATTATATTTTCTGAGCACTATGGCAACAAGTTGAATATCTGTACATTTAATTGAATAGTTGTTTCCAAATGGGATACTTGTAGATATAACCCATCACATGTTTTGATTTGCAGTTTATTTCGTACCTCTTTAAAATGTATGCAATTTATTATTATCCATAACTATATCAACATAAGATATATTTTATACAGTTGAAATATAAATTTAGTAAAATAAATCGTTAATATTTTACTTAATATTATGATTGTATTTTGTACACGTGTGTGTATCCTGAGCAGTAATCTTCATTCAGAACGCTTTTGGTTTGCATGTCATTACCGGTCTATGCAAAGAACGCACTAACCGTTATACTGTAAGCTGAAAAGAAGCTCATTTTATCAGAAATTAAAATTCTCCAAGCAATTAGCTTGTGTCAGAGTTCTGCAGTGCAGAAATGTCTCCAATTACCTTGCCTTTTGGTAATGTGTAAACGGAGAGATAAGGAACCTGTGGATGTAACAATGGACTGGATTTACCTAGGAACGTGACGTAGAAGACTGCGCATATATCATCACTTCCGGGTGAGAGAACGACTTCCGCTCGCCGACACAGGTGCTGCCATCTACCGGTAAATGATGTTAATATTTCCGACCCCTAAACTTCCCAGCATCCCTTTCAACGGTATGAATGAAGGTTCATGTGGCGTCACCGCAACGAAAGCAGCTCAGTGTTAGAGGGTGGCAATCGGGCGGTTTAGTCAACATTGACCGCATTGAGCAGGTTTTTATACTAGTCTAGGGGCGGGGGACTTAATTGGTTCTAAGATCAATACTTTTGATTGTATTCCATTTCGCCCTTAGGAGCAAGCACAATGATGAAATGCAGCAATGTTCGTCTTTATACTATGAGAGATCAGAGAATAAGATCAGAGAATATTGTCAGCTGTATGATCAGGTGACCACAAGGATCCAGCATACTAGTTACATAAAAAAAAAAAAAAAATACATATTGAATAAAAACGGGTTGCAACAAATGTGTTGTTATATAAGTTATGTTATAATATATTGGCCGAAGCCTCAAGTATTGATAAAATAATGTCATCAAGGATTTATAACTCTACGCCACGAAGAAGTGTGGCACAGCTGCTCGAGCTCCCAAAAAGAGACCCGTCACATCCCAGTACTTTTATTCGATTAGGTATACATTTTTTTTTAGCAAGATCTGGGGTGCAGGGTAGGTAATCTACTCTATTCTTATTATTAATCATGGAAGCCTGAATTGGACAAATTTTGAAACAGATCGTAGGGTCATCTATCAAAACTTTCTTCTTATTGTGGATATGTTCTTTTATTATCTACTTTGTTTATTCATAATCTATTCTGTATAATTGTATGTACTCATGTTAGTGGTGTGTTTGGTTGACTTTATTATATTTTGTGACTTGGTTTTTAACTGTTGCTAAATAAATAAATAATACAATATTATAATACAATACAATACATATGGGTTAGTTTTGTACCTAGGTTTTGTAGTATTTTTTATAATCGGTGGGCATTGTCAGTAATAGTGTTTGAAACTTTGCTCTTCATGTTAACATCCTTATTATTTAAATATTGTTGTGAATGATTAGAAATTGAATTTTACAAAGTGAATGTACTTCTCGCATTTTTTGTTCGATCGATGAGTAAAGCGGAGTATGGAGTATCTATATAGGAATTCCATGCATTTTCCTCGGTATCCATTAAACAAGGCATCGAAAAATGAGCGTGGAATTTCCAAACATTCGATTGCTACGAGCGAGACACGCGAATTTATTGAAATAAGTCACTTGTGCTTAGATATGTAATAATAACAAATAGTCCTGCTGGGATTTCAAATCTACAACGCGTCGTACAAAGTTCTGGCTGTGAATGTGGCAATGCAATCGTTAAGTAAAATACAGTTATTCTGTTTAACCAGATTTCATGTTTGTATATATCATGTTCGCAGTGTTTTATTTTTCTCTATTAATTTCTGTCAAAACTGGTGTGAACATGTTGTACGGACATAAATATCAAGTATTTCCATGTGCTTACCGTACTAAATTCTACTTTGGAACTAATTTAAAATATCATTGTACATATTATTTTCTCCAAATTAAACAGCTGTAGATGATAATGTTAATATATGTACCGTCGTGACCGATTTGTTGTGTACCCATATCCTAGCACTCGCTCTTCATATTTTAAATTATTTTTTGCTACCCTACGGCTCAGGTTCATTATTATTATATTTCCATCATGTACTTTGTTATGTAACGGTGAATTTGAACAATCTTTTTATTTTGCAGTTGTTTTTATTTCGCCTACACCTTTCAAATATTCACCACTATAAATGAATACTTCATTATTATTTTAAATTTGATTTCGAGGTCATATAATTAGATCATTAAGTACCAATAAAACCGATAGACATAGCTCAGCGGTAAGACTCAATAAATTCAAAGATGTTCTGAATCGGCCTTGATGATTCTGACATTTGTCCACAGGTGTTCGCACTGTCCAATCACTGATTCATATGTTTCGTATTTGTCATATCGATCTTTGATTGGTTATCGCTCACTCGTCGATGGTGTTCGGAGCCTACAGGGTTGGTTTAGTCGCTTTAAATTAAAGTCCCCCACTGCAAATCAGTTTAATTACTGAGTGGGTAGACTCTAAATGTGAATTTATTTTTTATTTTTTATTTATTCGATTCCAGCCACCGGCAATCATGACTGAAGGTTTTTCCGAGGTTTTCCTCAGTCGTAAAGGGGAATGCTGGCAATCAGGCATTGAGTTCTAAGAACAACCGTCGAACATTCCTTTCCAATTATGTAAGCACCCTAATATATCTAGTTATACAACTAAAGAGGGGCACATCAGGTAAATCTTGTGTGCACCCTACTACAGGTATTGCTATGACAAATTATTATTACTGCACCCACAAAATAAAGAAGACGTGTGGCTATTTGAATGACCGTTTCTTAACATTTACACAGCTAACTTAAGACGTGTGAATTCGGCGTAGTGAGCATACAATCATAAACAAACACGTACATACTATAAATTGAACTTTGGAATGTTTCTTGTACAATGGCATGAAGGTTTATAAGAGTGGTGCACGGAAAAGCTACTACAAACGATTATGTACGATTATGTAGGCGTGATAGAACACAAGGACAGCTACACATTATACAGTGATTTCAACACTCGATTTAACGTTACTTCCATAGTAAGAATCTCTAACACAATTTAGTTTATTACTTAATAGAAATGTAGATTGTTTTTTTTTATGACAGCGTCTTTATGTAGGTGAAAACCGAGTTAAGAGTTTGTCTAGCTGGCTTATTAATGGTACTTTAGTGTTATTAATTAAAGCTTAATTATGCCATGGAACTGGCTACATTAAGAGATTGTGATCTTGTGCGAGAAGAATAAATTAAAAAGATTAATACGGTTAAGATACCCTTAGGATGTTTTATATGATATTATTTAACCGGGCCAGTTGGTGGTTATTTCTACCGTTTTCAGACATAGAACAGAGAATTGAATAAGTTAAAGAGAAATAAATAAACTCTGGAAATAAACTCTGCAAATAAACTCTATTTCGGATCGGTTTGTGTAACTAAGCAAATTTATCACATTGCAATTAAATAATCGATCTTCATCCAAGTTATATGATATTATCAAAGGATGTTGTACATGTATTTATATATGAAATCAAAACATAATTAGTACAATTAATGTGAATTGCAGTCATCCACAACTTTAATGTTTGTTTGTTAGAATAACCTAATTTATTCAAAATCATTAATTCAAATCCCTCGTCAATACGAACGAAATAAATTTAGATAATTAATGGTCAAGGAATATTCTACTAAAAAATGATGTGTAATAATAAAGAACAGTTTATTTTAAACAAAAAATAACATGTTTGGTCATGGATGCTTTCAGTCGAGATTTACCTCTCGACCCTATAAAACAGGGTTGCGTGCACTTCATTTCTCACCCACCCTCTGTATGTCTATAGTTAGTAAATAAATTAGAGAAGCCTGCTATGTACACTTTTCTTATTTTTGAATAAGTGTAATCGCATGTGGTTCGCTTGTTTCTTTGATGATGTTGCTAATAGCACGCAACATGACGTGTCTACCCCTTGAAACCTCGAGCAACTAGTGGCACAGCCGCACAACCGAGACGATCACGATGCTCATTTCCTGCCACTTCCACTCCCACTCCCACTGCCACTCGGGCACGGTAACAACAAAGCTACTTTTAAACCACTTGCCTCAAAATCCGGCTCGCAAGCAAATAGATAATGCACGAACCTAAGTACGAGAGATTCGCAGAGAAGAGACAGGAACTTTAAAAAAGTGGAATTTGTAATTTGGCGAGACGACTGATACTCAATTTAAAAACTCCCTTTAAAAAATCTTTTCGTATTTTCTCTTATATCACACACACTTTAATACTTATTCATTTAGTTCGATCGTTTTCAACAGTTTACTAATATTTGTTGTCAGTTGCTTACTTAAGAGGGGAAGGGTTAAGGGTTATTAAATACCCCCCTCCCGCAAGCCCGTTACAAAAACAATTTAAACAAGTATGAGAGGCAGGAAGGACGAAGCAGGAAAGTAGAATTTTCATAATGGCTGCATTTATTATATTGCTTTCCAGAGGCATCACTTTATAGGCTACGTCAAACAATGATGTTTTCTGCGCTTGTGCGATTTTGAACCGTGTTTACAGAAGTTCATAACGTCAAATATGAAGATCAAGATAGACGTATTTTGTGGAAAGGTCTCCCCGTTTGTCCCCTCCATGTAAGTTTGTGGCCGTGGCATTGTTGTTTTAGTTTTTCTTAGTATCGGTTGGTAGTCAAAAATAGTGTTTGGCTGGGTTTGTTTCTGTCAACCATTCTTCTTGCATTCTCTCTTTTCACGATTTCAAAAACATAATATATATTGTGTACACATACACACATCTACAAAGAAGATGATAATTTATGATGACAGTGAATATTTTTAACAAATTTGATTTCGTCAAAGTTAGCCAAATGTAAACCATCGGGTTTTGTTACGGTTTCCTAAAGGAACGGTTTTTAATTACAATTCAACATTTGTTATCGCTTCATGCTTTCGTGATCAGTTGTATAGGTTACGAAGATTCTTTTGTCACGAATCGGAGACAAAACTCATTAAACATTCCATTGTTCATCCATCAACCATCACGTGGATACGTATTTAGAAATAGCATTTCAATCTGTGATTCAAATGTGGAAGACACTTATACATACGGTGAGTATATTATAAGGACTTATTAAAGTTTATAAATCTCCACCATTGTCAATCTGGCACTAATAATGTAAGGACGTTTCAACCTGTATTGCAAAAAGTATCCAAGTAATCTGCCAGATATTTCCGATTATTGTCAACGAAATGATCCGAAAGTGCCAAAAACGAATCCTTATATATATATGTATTATGTATGTTTTTATTACAAAGCAATACATTAATTGATTATTGTAGTGGCACACATTCGTTAATGGTTTCCAATATCCTTAATAATGAATGTTATGTATCACCAAACAGAACGCACATCTGCCTTGTGACTTGTCATAACCTCATATGTGCCTAAGATTATGACAGTTTATTTTAAATAATATATTGCTGTATCTTTTGCCGCCAAACTTTTCTTCAATGTACTCAGTCAAGTTAGTCCCAAATGATACCATTTAAAAAATTTCTGTAAATCGTTGTATAAGGTTTTTACAGCTATAACCTACCCTACATGTTTACTGCCGTCGTTTTCCAAGTATTATGTATCCACGTTTGTACATTGGTTTTGTTTATACTTGTGGTAGCGTACTAACTCATCAAATATGTGTAGACGCCAAAGTAACCAGGCACCGTGAATGACATTTGCGCTTGTGTGTGCTAACGCTGTTAAATATTCCACGAGCTCAACGTAACACACACGATGTGTATCTTTGAACACAATTCCAATACAATATCCTTTCAAATATTGTACAAATGTTTGAACACAAACATTCCCTGAGGCGATGAAATTAATTATCCGGTATCACAGAAGATTCTGAGAGAGTGCAACTGCTATTAGGCTTTTAGTATAGCTTATTTCATGTTCCAATAATTTTTCATCTAGATTGAAACATACATTTTACAAACATAAAAATATGCTTTATGTTGTTTATTTTTATTTATTACAATATATAATTTGTCCGTGACATTGTATTATCTTCATGCATAATTCGATTATGTTATATGAACCTTCGCAAGTTTTAAATGTCTTGAATGTAATTAATTGAATATAAATAACTAAAAGGCATAATGATTTTGTACTCCTTTATTGTATAAATAGTGACTGTAACAATAATAAAACTGCAGTAATGAGAATAAATATTACTGAATACCGTTATCCTTTTAATTATGTGTTGTTTGATATTACTTCCACTAATAGAACGATAGATAATAACAATGGAATACAGCATAGAACAATAACATGCATATGCAAACAATTGCTACAGGATTCAATAATGGCCTGGTCGAGATTTATTGGGAATTTTGCTTCATTGTTTTAATATTTTAATTACTAACTTCATTTGTGAGCGGAATGCATTGCTTGTTTACATTCCAAAAAAAACTTCAGAATGTTTGGTGATGTGGAATGTGGTATTATGAAAATTTTCCATTCACAAAAAATGACATCGGGGGAAAAACATCCGATATTAGGTATCTAATCAAAATGTAAAACTGGGCGGCTGAAATATTAAAAAGGATCTTTTAAAAAAAAATTAGTATGTGGTAACTGAAACCATCCCCTCAAGCAATCTCCAGTTTTCTCACGAATGAACTAATAATTTATTAATTTCAAATTCAAATTGCAGCTAAATTAGAAAGTTATATTGTTTTAAATGAAGTCAGTAGCGCTGCCATTTTCCCATACCTGCGTTTTCTTACGTACTTCAGTTCAGTTTTGACAGTGATTGGAAGCAGTTTGCTCACTGTGACCATGAATAACACGTAATATATCATATCATAGATTGAAAAGCAGTTTTCCATCCGGAATACGGCACATTAGAGTTACAGCAATAAATTCGTTAAGAAAAATGCTTGGAAACGAGGAATAGACACTTTTTACCTTGATTTCATGGAAAAAAGTATATTTTTACCGTACGTTAAGTATTTTTTTTTTATTTAGTAAGTTTTACCTTGATTTCATGGAAAACAATACTTAACGAAACTTAATTTATATTAATGAGTAATAATTATTAATTAATACTACTACTCTGGATTAATTACGGAAAGTGATAAAAGGAAGGCCACTGCACGGATGCACCACTGAGTCGCGTGGTCGACCACTAGAGTACTTCGTGTGAAGCGGCGCATAATGTGACATCACGATCATTGTTTGGTGGAGGACCTGAGAACACCATTACCTATTTGACCACTCGAAGCATAGTTATCGTATTTGTGGAGGTTTTGGTGGAGGTGCCAAGTAGACAGTGACATCTTGGAATTACGGTGTGAATTCATGATCAAAAATAAAATAAAAGTTTTGGCGTTTGTGCTGAGTTTACAGTCCGCTATGCAATACATACAACTAAGTATTCAACAACAGTTGTGATATTAGCACATACTTGAAATTTGGAATGTATCAAGTTAAAATGTAGAGTGACGCTTTAGATACAATGTCATTAATGTTTAACGTAAATTACGGTACACGGAATAACCTCCTTGTGAAAATGTTTGTACAACATAATAGCTTCTTCGAATGTGTAAATAACTCTAAGTTGACGGACCCATTTAGATCATTGCTTGTAATGAGAGTACATGCTACCTGTTTATGTGATAACATGGACTGCGGTTTTAGTTACCAGTAGGGAGGGCTACATGTAATTGGATGTATGCTTTTGTAAATAAACCGAATCTCAGTAAAACTTTGTTTACATATAAGTGACATATTACACAGGTAAGTGAAATACGTGGGTAATTTCTTGTGTGGCGCATGAAAGTTGTACGCACACTAGTACCAAAGACTGTCTAATCTTTGCTAGTACGATATCTAACTCTGGTACTTTGAGTAAGTTGAGTAAACCATGTATATGTTTAGTGTTAATGGAGACAGTTGATACGCTAATAGTTGTAACAACCTCACTACTTTTCAAACCTATGTTGTATGGACGTTGTGATCATTCACGTGCTTGTTTACTGTATGATTTCCCAATAGATTTTATAGCAACCTTATCATCAATCTAGGCCTGTACCTAGTAAACTGTACGAGTGAAATTCTGTTTAGCGCTTTTCCTTCACTAACATAAGATAACTACTCAGATACAATGGTAATTCTTGTACCGTGTGAACGATCGTGGGTTGCCCTGATATTATTTCCCATCCACGTAGCAACCATAGTAATGTAAACCAGGGGAGCTATTTCTGAAAGTTTTCACTGTGGCATAAGTCAAAAACTGAATATTCTTAAAATAATGAATAGCAATCAACCAATAGCAAATGGTTACTAAGAAGAAATCCCTAAAAGTGAATTATATCAAGGTGACAACTTTCAGGAATAGCCCCAAGTCTAAAAGAATACCAGTCAATGTCTTCTAAAACCTTGAATATTTTTGCTCATATTTGTTTTTCCTCGAAATCGGTCACCTGAGAGTAAAATCCAGCCAGGAAGGTATTATTTCACGGTGTTACGTTGGCGTTTAATCAACTAATTAATTATTTATTCTAATTCTTAACGTTTTGTTCAGTCAAAGAAATTAAGGCTTCATTGAAGTCCACAAGTGTCTGGTTCATGTGGATTCGTATTTCTTCGCTGTTTTAATGAGATTTCAAATCGTTAACGGGTCTAGGTATGGATGGCTTTTCGAAACGGTTAGATGGAAATCGTAAAACCATTTATCTACTTACGAAGACAGTTTTACCCAATGAATGTAAAGTTTACTTCAATTTTGAACAACGTATTGCTCTCGTTTATTTTTAAAAGTCCGAATGTAGTAAGTGTTGATGCTATCTTTGTTAGCAAATAGATTTACGGGAAGTAGTGTCCGTAATAATAAGTTATACTGTCTTCAAGTCGGTGTGTATTGTTATTTTATATTGTTGTGGTCATTGGCCCAGTGGGTTTATTCCTGCTTGCAATGCAGAAGGTCTAGGTTTCGATTCCCACTTTGGGCTGGGGTTTTTTGACTTTGGAAATCGAATTTAAATTATGTACATTACTCTTATGTAACGTAAACTGTGACTTTGAAGCATCATGGCCACGAAACACTTAATACATTGTAAAAATGGACCCTCTGCAAATCAGTTCTTAGAACTGATGTGGTGGAGTATAAATAACAAATTTATTTGATTTGATCAAGTAAACTGTGTATTGTGTTATTACATGTACGTTGACGTAATAGTTTCATTCGAGTACTTTAAAACATAAGGTGGTGTTATAATCACATATTAACCCGCGTTTTTGTGTTAGCTTCAAACGTGAACTGAAATGTCTACAGTAGTTTAACGTGGAAATGCTAACTTGGAAATTAGCATATCGACTTTAAATTTCCACTGAAGGTTTAAATAGCATATAGAACCAAATTTTATGTAATTAAAAGTAATTTATTGATATTTAATTTAAAATAATTCTTCCTGAATTTATGTTTATTTTATTTCTTACTGATTTTTACAGTATATTTTTTGTGTGTGTCTGGGTTGAGTCTGGTGTTTGTACTCCTCTACTTTTTCTCGACGTTTCGCATGTTCACGACATTTACAAGTCAGCATCATACGCAAAATGTCAGGAATAAATTCTACTTCAAAATTTAAAAACTGCAATGACTTGCATGGCATTGCTATGTGGTTAGGTGGGAGGTAGGAGGGGCCTACCCGTGGGCCTACCCCCTACCTATATAAGCAGGGGCGGCTTGCCCGCTCGTCAGAGCTTAGACGGTCAGGGTAGATTGAAGACGAGCCGAGTGAGGCCAGTCTTGGTTACGTGTTGTAGTGTGGCACGTGTATTTAACTAAGCTTTCGTGACAATAAACCATAGTCTGTATTTATATACATCTGTTAGTCATACTTTCATCCTAGTTTATCCCCACGTACTTGTTTCCCGTTACAAATTGGGGGCTCGTCCGGGATTCCGTTAGTGGGACAGTAGCGGATGCAACTACGGTGGGGACGCGTTAAACATAATACCAATTCAAAAACAGATATGGCAGAAACTAACGTATCGACTAAATTATTGTGTGAGCTGCTGGGCGTAGATGTACAGGCCGCAGCAAACAAGGAGAGAGTAGAAGAACTCATCACAGAGAGACTTTCGCAATCTAAATCTAAAATAGGAGAACAAAAATCATGGACCGCTAGATTACCTTTACCGAGCTTCGAAGGGCACTCGGATCTCAAAACACCGAACGAGTTCATCGGAGAGATCAGGCGTTTCGGAGCGTCTCAAGGGTTGACAAACGATCAACTATTGCGCCAAGTTATTCCGGTTGCCTTGTCTAAACACGCCCTACGTTGGTGGAACTTCAGTGGAGGGTTCGAGGAGTGGGACGCGTTTGAAAAAGCTTTACAACAAGAATTCGGGGCGACCGATTACACTACGTTGCTGCGGCGGGAGCTAGATAGTCGAACCCAGCACCCCGACGAACCGTTGTCCGCGTTTGTGCAAGCGATTGCAGGATATTACGACCGATTAGGCGAAAACAACAGCGAAGAAGAGAAACTTAATCGCGTATACCAACAAATGCACCCGGAATTCCGCAGATTAATAAACCGAAATAAATTCAACACTTTAAAAGAACTTGCATCAGCTGGCCCCAAATTACAGTCAGAGATACTTCGAGATAGATTGTATAGACCACCCCCACCCGTCGAATATTCAGTAGAACCAGCTTTGGCTTGGGGCGGGAGAGAGCGAACGATACAGGCTGAGACGTGCCTTGTTAGCGCCGACCAACCAGGCAACAAACCAGTTGATGGCTTATCTCGGGACTTCCGATCATTAGGCTTCGCGGCGCTGGACCCATTCATGTTCAGTCATGTACCTGCGTGGGCCCCAGCTCAAGTGCAGTGTTATCAAAATGCACCATCGGCAGACAACCACTCGCCAACCCCTAACAACAATAACCGACGGGATTGTTGGAATTGCGGGAGCAGATTTCACTTTTCTAGAAACTGCCCCGACCGCAAACAGAAACAGTCAACAAGGGAGACCGAGCCAAAAAACTCGTAGGCGCAGCTACCACACACCCGGCGACTCAGTTTGTGATTGGTAGTTGCGAAAACGGTGAGCAAATTCCTTCCCCACTCTCTTACCCAACAACTCGATCAAATCCCTCCAACTCAATTACACACATGAGTTCTCAGTCAAGGGACGCGTGCGCAGCCTCCGGGTATGCGTCGGCCCTTGGCGGGAGCTCAAGCACTCACACGAGTTCTCGATCAAGGGACGCGTGCGCAGCCTCCGGGTATGCGTCGGCCCTTGGCGGGAGCTCAAGCACTCACACGAGTTCTCGATCAAGGGACGCGTGCGCAGCCTCCGGGTATGCGTCGGCCCTTGGCGGGAACTCAAGCACTCACACGAGCTCTCGGTCAAGGGACGCGTGCGCAGCCTCCGGGTATGCGTCGGCCCTTGCCGGTAACTCAAGCACTCACACGAGTTCTCAGTCAAGGGACGCGTGCGCAGCCTCCGGGTATGCGTCGGCCCTTGGCGGGAACTCAAGCACTCACACGAGTTCTTGGTCAAGGGACGCGTGCGCAGCCTCCGGGTATGCGTCGGCCCTTGGCGGGAACTCAAGCACTCACACGAGCTCTCGGTCAAGGGACGCGTGCGCAGCCTCCGGGTATGCGTCGGCCCTTGGCGGGAACTCAAGCACTCACACGATTTCTCGTTCAAGGGACGCGTGCGCAGCCTCCGGGTATGCGTCGGCCCTTGGCGGGAGCTCAAGCACTTACACGAGTTCTCGGTCAAGGGACGCGTGCGCAGCCTCCGGGTATGCGTCGGCCCTTGGCGGGAACTCAAGCACACACACGAGTTCTCAGTCAAGGGACGCGTGCGCAGCCTCCGGGTTTGCGTCGGCCCTTGGCGGGAACTCAAGCACACACACGAGTTCTCGGTCAAGGGACGCGTGCGCAGCCTCCGGGTATGCGTCGACCCTTGGCGGGAACTCAATCACATACACATGTTCTCATTCGAAGGACGCGTGCGCAGCCTCCAGGCATTCGCCGAACTTCGAGGAGAACTCTAACCGTTCCTTCACAACTTTTCCCCCCAACATACCTCATAATGTTGCTTCATCCACTAGTGGTCGAACGACAAATGCAAATAAAGGTGACATTACTCTGCCCGAGTCCGTGGTTGTTCGGGGGCAGGGTAGTGGCACAAAGAACAGCCCGTTCATTGCGGTGACGTTATTTGGGGAGACTTTCCTAGCCCTGCTGGATACCGGGTCGTCGATCAGCTTGGTGGGAAGTGACGTCATCGAACAGATACAGCGGGCGGGGTGTAGAGTGCACGAGGATGCGGCGGACATCCAACTCGCCACGGGGACGGCTCGTTGCACTGGAAGAGTGTTAGTCAACATTTCGTGGAAAGGGGGGGAGAAGAAACATTGGTTGTACATTCTCCCCGGGCTGTGTAAGCCAGTTATCTTAGGCAGAGATTTCCTTGAACAGACAAATATGTCCATTCATATATCTGAAAGAGGGTGGACGATCGGCACGGCGCCTCAGGCTGTTGTTGCGTTCCAGAAAGTGAGCGGTGAGTCAAGTTGCCATCTCGAGAGCGAGACAAACATCGCAGGCAAAAAATTGGTAGAATTGTTGTGCGCGACCGTAACGTGCCCTCAGGAGATTAAGAAACAGCTGGTGACAACCCTCGAGAGTAGGGCAAGTGTTTTTGACCTGAGGCCTGGGTTCTCAGACTTGATTACTCATGAGATTGACACTGGGGATGCCAAGCCCATCCGGTGTGCTCCACGTCCGATGAATGAGAAGAAGAGAAATGTACTAGACTCATGCATTGAAGACTTACTACAAGATGACGTCATTGAACCATGTACAAGCAGTTGGTTGAGCGCACCCGTTTTAGTACCCAAGAGTAATGGGGGGTATCGGCTTGCTATCGACTATCGCGGTGTGAACAAATTGACAAAGCTTGATCCCCATGTTATGCCTAGAACAGATTGGGTATTAGCTCAATTAGGTAAAGCTAAAATAATGACAACTTTGGACTTGTCTCAGGGTTACCATCAGATTGGCGTTGCGAAGGAACATCGCGCAAAAACAGCTTTCCTCACACACCGCGGTGTATTCCGATATAAGAGAGTCCCGTTCGGATTAAGGGGGAGTGGTTTCACTTTTCAACGGCTCATGGACTCTGTCCTTGAGGGAGCCACGTACAAATATGCTATGACGTTTCTGGATGATGTGATTGTCTATAGTGAGACATGGGAGGACCACGTGATACATTTAGCCGATATCATTGATCGACTTAGCAAAGCGGGGCTCACCATAAACCCGACAAAAGTTCAAATTGGGAGACAACGGCTAGCCTTCTTGGGGCATATCATAACACCAGGGTCAGTCTCACCCGACCCATCCAAAATAGATGCAATCTCTAACTATCCAACACCAAAGACGATTAAAGACATTCAACGGTTCTTAGGGATGGTCGGCTACTATAGAGATTTTATTCCTATGTTCTCGAAAATCGCGCTTCCCCTCACTACCCTACTAAGGAAGGATGTGGAATGGATTTGGGCCCACGAGCAAGTGAAGGCGTTTGACGAATTACGACAACATCTAACATCGGACACCTGTTTAGCATTACCAGACATGAACCGTGAGTTCCGCATTCAATGTGATGCATCCACCGTTGCTATTGGGGGTGTTCTGTTACAACAAGGTGAAGATAATTTCACACGGCCTATAGCATTCGCGAGTAGAACGTTAACCCCGGCAGAGAAAAACTACAGTATTACAGAACTCGAGGCGCTGAGTGTTGTAGACTGTATACGTCGTTTTATGCCCTACATCGAGATGTCACACTTCATCGTTGAAACTGATCACTCGGCGCTGAAACAATTGTTTGGTTTGGAAGATCAGTCAGGCCGCATAAAGAGGTGGTCCATGCGCATCATGGGGCTAGATTGCGAGATAACGTATCGAAGGGGGACAACTAACCTGGTGGCTGACGCACTATCAAGGACAGAAATTCCGGCGGATTCAATTGAAACGTATACACCAAGGTTAGTCGATGAGTTGCTGCCAATCGACGATCCTGCTTACATTAAACAATTAGTGTTCGATAACAGATTTCCGGCAGGTCCAGTAGACCCATTGTCATTGCGTGAGGTCGCTACTGTCACGTTGTCAGACCCAGATTTAAGTGACCGACACATGTGGATTGAGGCTCAACGTAAAGATGAAGCTTTGCTTCCTATAATAAATGCAGTTGAAGAGGGTAATCACAAAGATAAGGCGCTGATAATCGAGAAGGACGGGCTATTAGTGCGATACCTTCCCTCTGATCGGGACGACGAAGCGTCTGGAGCATCGACGTCATTTAAAATAATAGTCCCACTTGGTGTAAGAAAACACGTTTTGAAATTGTTTCACGAGAATGCACTGAGCGGACACCTGGGAATAACAAAAACCCTCGCGCGTTTACAAGACCGCTACACCTGGCTTGGAATGCGGAATAATGTCGCGCAGTTCGTTAGGGGTTGCTCCGTATGTCAGCAAACAAAGCCGTTGAACTCGAGACCCGCCGGCCTGATGGACAGCAAGATAGCGCGCACGGCTGGTACACACGTTTCAGTCGACTTCATCGGCCCGTACACACCATCCACAGAGAGACATAAGTACGTGTTCGTGATTGTGGATGATTTCACGAAGTTCGTGGAACTTTATCCATTACGGAGAGCGACGGCGCAGACGGCTGTGCGCTGTATGGTAGATTATTGTTGTAGATTTGGTTTTCCTACGGCCATCCGTTCAGACAATGGCTCCCAGTTCGCGAGTAAACTATGGACTGATGTCTGCTCAAAATTAGGCATTAGAGCCAGGTACATAGTCCCCTACAGGCCACAAGGTAACCCGGCCGAACGCACCAACAAGTCTCTCAAGCAATGTATAGTGGCGTTAACGGAAATGCACAAGACGTGGGATAAGTTCCTTCCTGAAATAGCGTTCGCCTTACGAACTTCGGTCCACGACTCCACGAAGTACTCTCCGGCTTTCCTTACCTTTGGTAGGGAACTTAGGTTCCCTACGGACATCCCTCGGGACTCGCAGCCATCTGTGGGTCACGATTTCCATCAGTCGGCAGAACTCTTAGCAGAGAGGTTAAGAGTGGCTGTCAAACTAGCTAATGAGAATGCGGCAGAGGCGCACGAGAGACAGCGCAAAGTCTACGATTGCCATCGAACCCCGGTACACTATGATCCGGGACAGTTAGTGTGGCGTAATACCCACGTTCTGAGCGACGCCAGCAAGGGAGTGACCAGCTCGTTAGCTAAGAAGCGAGATGGGCCGTGGAAAGTTGCAAGTAAAGTCGGGAACAATGTGTACATGCTTGTGGACCCGAGTTCGGGGAAGACTGTCGGACGGTACAATGTTGACCAACTAAAAGCTTTTACACCCCCACCCCCGTGGGCCTTGCCACCTTCCGGGAAGGACGTCGTTCCCAACACACACACGGCGGACTCCGAGAATGATGACTCACCTCCCCCAACCAACCCTTATAATCTCAGACCGAGGAAGTTGGTAACTACCCCATCAGTCACCTTCGTTGGTCCCACCATGGCAACACCTGAATGGAACCTAGCACCGGTAACCGTGTCCCCGGTTTCGTCGATCTGGCGGGAAGGACGATCGCTAGTGGGCGCAGTGCACCGAAACTGGAGTCGACGCCGGGCCCGAGCGAGAAAGTGGCGAGCCATGCCAGCCACTGCCGTCACCGACCACAACCCACCACAACCACAACCATCCCTCCAGCAAGCTTCGGAGCCCGACGCGAGGACATCCGAGTGGACCGACGACGACCCCCTGGACCGACCTCTCACCCCCGGGAGGACAGTACCGAGGACGCCCGGGCGAGACCTGAGTCCGCCTCCCCCCAAGGAACCGCCGGGAGCAACATCAGATGGCCCCACAGACCAGCGCCCTGCCGACGACGTCTACGCCGAGGATGAGTACCTCAACATCGACATGGACCCCTTGGACTTCGAGTTGCCTGACATCTGGGGTCAAGACGGTAGTGATGACGTGTGACCTCCGCTAATCGTTTTGTATATTAACGTGTGTTTATTTTTTATTTAACGTATACTTTCCGGTATAATATTATAATATATTTTTGTTGCGTGTGTTCGTTCGTAGCTTCTGTGAACCTCCAACAGTTGTGGAGTGATTTCGTGCACACTTTTATTTCATATTGTATTTCATGTTTTCATTTCTTTGTATATTTGTATTTGTTTTATTATGCTACGGCTCGTTTTATATAAGACACGACGCAAGTATTGACGCTGGACATTTCCGATGAACTATCTTGTGTATTTGGTTTATTGTGTAATGGTTTTATGTTGTTATTGTGTTGAGTGCATACCATGTGTTATGTATAGCTTGTGTAGTGTAGCTTATGTGTAGCTTATGTAGCTTATGTGTAGCTCATGTCTTGTTAGGTTTGTAATCTGTGTTGTTCTTTCAATAGTTTCCAGTGTCTAGATGTGTAACTTTTACTTCCTTGTTTTTTTTATTTTAAGTTTATGATTTCACTTTTTTCAGGGGGGGAGTATTGCAATGACTTGCATGGCATTGCTATGTGGTTAGGTGGGAGGTAGGAGGGGCCTACCCGTGGGCCTACCCCCTACCTATATAAGCAGGGGCGGCTTGCCCGCTCGTCAGAGCTTAGACGGTCAGGGTAGATTGAAGACGAGCCGAGTGAGGCCAGTCTTGGTTACGTGTTGTAGTGTGGCACGTGTATTTAACTAAGCTTTCGTGACAATAAACCATAGTCTGTATTTATATACATCTGTTAGTCATACTTTCATCCTAGTTTATCCCCACGTACTTGTTTCCCGTTACAAAACACCTGAAATGGTATAAAAATAAACAGTTGAATTTTTATTTTTATGTGTGTACACGAGATCCGAATAATGAAAACAATATTTTGGAAAGTAAAAGTAAACACGAACGCAAAAATGTATTGTGATGGATATGATCGTTTAATTACTCAAGTGCTATTCTAATTTACTGTATTAAATACATCGATATTTTAAGTGTAAGGTACGTTGACATAACGACCACAAGTTACTTCATTAAATAATTTAAGAATGGATAGCTCATACTATGTGTTTATCATAAAAAATTTCAATTTTCTATTACATATAGATTTATTATTATACTCCCTATGATAACTGTTTACAATCCTCCTTTAGCAAGACTTTTGGCTCATAGATGTTTGTTTTTTTCGTTTAAAATAATGTATGTAAACAAAATTCTGTTCTAAAAAGAAAAAGTCACAACAGGTGTTTGTTAGATCATTCAGCTTGCAGTGGTTGTGTGGTAAGGAAGCCTGCGATGAAAATTCGCTGCAAACGTCAGGAAATTGTTTAATGTTCACCAAACAGAATTCGTTAACATATTATGTACAACTCAGCACTGGTCATTAACTATCTGTAAGCTAAAAAAAACTGTTTATTACGGTTATATAAACACTTTTTTGAATTTAAATTCACAATCCGGTACGTTTCATTATTCAATACTTCAATATAATCAATAATTTAATAATTCAATATTCAATATTCAATACAAAATTGTTTAAGTACGTTTCATTATTATTCAATGTCTACATTTTCTTTAATTTATTATGTTATTGAATACAAATTTGTATAATAATAAGTTTTTGTTTCAATTATTTTCGAAATTAATTGGTATCAGAAACAGAAAATACCAGTTTGTTTTGTTTTTGTGTTATCTTTGCTGTTTTACATTGTTCAGTGTTTTCGCTATTGTTTCATTATTAAATGTTTAGTTATATGTACTGTTCCGTTTTTGTAAATCATTTTTTTAACTGAATAGGACACATTAAATAAATAAAATAAACGTTCCGAAAGATGATATCGTATTCATTTTGAGCCCATGACAAGAGAATTGATTGTGAAAACGCCTTTGCTCTTCCAGTCAACTGAGCTTGAGAAGGTTTACAATATTTTGCAGCACGAAAGAGGATTAAGATCAACCCTTTATTTACGAACAGGAATGATATGATTTATTCACGTAATACATTCCGCAACGTTAGATGTCTGACGAAATATCGATGCTTATTTTGTTCACTTTTATAGAATTTTTCTAAAGAACGTTTTTCAGAGGATTCGTTTCAGTGAATGAACATGACTGCTTACGTTTTACGTTGAAAATATCGTAGATGCAAATTGTGTTATTGAAGCTTTAGATTTCTTACATAATGCTGACTTTGGAAAAAACCTTTAAGTCTTAAATACTTGAAAGTTAAAAACGTACATCTTAACTATAAATCGAATTTCTACTAGTCAATAATGTTTTATTTAGCAAACGACGTTTATGTGTTTTCAAGTCAATATTTAATAAAGAGGAATAACGTAAAGAAAGTTTTGTGCATCGCTTTTAAAATATGATACCTTTAGTCCAGATATGATCACAAAACTACCAACAAATAACTAAGGAAGATTTCTACATAAAAACACATTAATTAAACAGAGTATTTGTTAGTTTATGCGTGTGTGGCGTGTTCCTCTCAATACAGCTGTAAATATCATCTTCAAAGCTCGCAAACCCTGAATATAATGGACTGAGTTTAAAGCAACACTGCAACGTTGCTTCTGTTTAATGCAACTTGAAATGTAAATATATGGCAACTGAGTTGGCTGATTATTCTTCAGACCAACGAGTTTACATAACTTGATTAAAAACGTTTTCTATCTTTGTGAAGCTATAAGTATAACCAATGTTACTTGCTTTACATATTATTATACGCAACTTGGAAATTAAACCGGTAATAAAATATTAATGAACTCCTAAAAAATGTAATAGACGTGTACACAGACATTTGAATGCCAGCTGGCGGTTCACATTTATGTTTCTTGTATTTGACGTTGAACCTCATATTAAAGCTCACACATCATGTCTTGTTGCACTAGCAAAGAGGTCAACTACTTAAAATTCACGTTCCTTATCGTATAACGCCTAGTTAATTTACTTAACGTCTCCTATCAGTTAAGTATAGGTGGCGCTCAAGATTTATTTCTACTTTATTTGAACGTGTTTATATTAGTATTGTTTTCACGACCGTAAGCGTATTTCAATCTCACGCAAGTAGATGACAGTTATGAGCTTTGTGGCTTGTTATTTGTAGTCATTATGCCAGGTAAACGCTCAAGTACCTGTAAGTATTTCAATCTCACGCAAGTAAATGATAACCATGAGCTTTGTGGCTTGTTATTTGAAGTCATTATTCCAGGTAAACGCTCAAGTAGCTGTGAGTATTTCAATCTCACGCAAGTAAATGATAACCATGAGCTTTGTGGCTTGTTATTTGAAGTCATTATTCCAGGTAAACGCTCAAGTAGCTGTGAGTATTTCAATCTCACGCAAGTAAATGATAGCCATGAGCTTTGTGGCTTGTTATTTGAAGTCATTATTCCAGGTAAACGCTCAAGTAGCTGTGAGTATTTCAATCTCACGCAAGTAAATGATAACCATGAGCTTTGTGGCTTGTTATTTGAAGTCATTATTCCAGGTAAACGCTCAAGTAGCTGTGAGTATTTCAATCTCACGCAAGTAAATGATAACCATGAGCTTTGTGGCTTGTTATTTGAAGTCATTATTCCAGGTAAACGCTCAAGTAGCTGTGAGTATTTCAATCTCACGCAAGTAAATGATAACCATGAGCTTTGTGGCTTGTTATTTGAAGTCATTATTCCAGGTAAACGCTCAAGTAGCTGTGAGTATTTCAATCTCACGCAAGTAAATGACAGCCATGAGCTTTGTGGCTTGTTATTTGTAGTCATTATTCCAGGTAAACGTTCAAGTAGCTGTGAGTATTAAAAAAATAATAACGTGTTTGCTTTTAAGAAAACAATCGCTAACTTGATGTTTTATGTGTACAATACAAACTGTTTTGTTTGTTTTGTTGTTAGATTATAAACTAATGACACAGATTTGTACCCAAGGCACTAAATAAGAAATTTTCTAAATATGATTCTATGACATTATTGAATAATCAGAATTTTTATTGAAAATTACTGGAACCCCCAATTGACTTTTTTTATTATTATTCATGGATGTAGGTCTTAGCGATTTGAAAGACCAGTCTATCAAAATAACTGTAATCATGCCTATATGGGCCTATTAACTGTCACTTGTAAAGTAAAGTGTAAATTTTTAATTGCACTGAATTCTCAACAATGTATTTTAAATATTAATCAAAATGAACTCATATAAATAACTTACAATCCACAAGCTTATTTTAATTTATAGCACCGTAAAAAATGTACATCACCTAAACTATTGTTGAAAATGAATTGGTATGATTATAATCTCCAAGTTTGACATGTTTTTGTAGTTCTGACCGTTTGTGTTAAAACTTTAAATACTGTTATTAATTTGTTTAATTATTTATAAAAAAAATGATTGTGCTAAGCTTGGCATGATGACACTAATTTAATTGTACTAGCATCGGTGGCAACACTCTTTACCTGACAAATGTTTTGGAAAGGTGAAAACTAAATAAATATGAAATATATATTATATAATTTTAGTGTTGCATTTAAAAAAATCATGAAATATGTGGATATATAGCTGCGGATACAATAGCTGTTTATTAAACCTATGTGAAGGGTTCTGTCTTTCATTCTTTATGTTTTCATTAATTAATCAATCAAGCAATTAATTTAATCAATTATTTGACGATAAAATGTAGGATTAAACATATTCTGTATTTCGGTAAAAATAATTATATAAATTGTTTAAAATGAATATATTTTGGAATTAAACACTTGTATAAGATTTGCAAATATGTATTACCTAAGAACTCCTTGTTATTTCAGGAATTTGATTTTCAAGAGAAAGTAATTCGTGTGCTAAATGTCTTCAATCCTTTATTATTTAAATAATAATCTGTCGTTTTACGTCTCATATTTTAGTTTTTCTTTTTTAAGTCCTGATGAACAATGTTTTGCGTGTCACCCAAATTGACTTATCGGAGTTGCCTTTGAAAACACAAAAATGAAAAAATATTCCAATTTTATTGTGATAGCTTTCAGGATAATTGGAGTAGAGTTGGATGCGTACTTTTTATCGTCGTTGGATAATTTGCATGGAAATTAATACCATGCTGATACTGCTTTATCCACAGCAGCAAATTAAAATATTCTCAATTAAAATACATCAACGTAATTGTTGGGTCAGTTAAAATACAATGTTTGAAAATGATTTTGTTGCCTAACGTCTAGTCTTTAATGAGACTGTAAAATAACTTGAATTTTATAGTTACTTTTGTAACAGGGAAACTATTCACGTCTGGGATATAAGTACTGTCAGTGATCGTTGAAGGTTTTACTATCTGTATGTTTGACGCGTAATATTAAAATGTAATCTATTATAATAACACATTTCTAATGAATAGAGTATGATGTGAGTTTTGTATGGATGTATATAACCACAATAAAATAAAATTAGCGTAGTTTAACTAAATATGATTTGGCAATATAGACCTTATAAAAACGTAACATTTTTGCGTATTAAGTATTGATTTCAGAAAGTTTTTTTCTTTCAATGCGTTTTTATTCTGTAGGTGTTTACATCTTTCAATGTGTTAATGCATTCACTTGAATCTTACGAATATCAATTCTTATACATTGGCGATTTAAATTGTGTGTGTTTACTTAATTTCTTTGCCATATTCAATTCTCAAACCAAATTCAAATTATTTCATTTCACCTTGAGTTTATATTATATATTTACAGTTCTAACATCAGATTTAACATTATTGATAACATTACATTTTATATTGGAAAGTATCAAGTGTTTTCGTTTCAAGAAAGAAATTTTTCAATATTTTGATAGAATTATTTTGTTTTCGTTGGTTGTTGTCAATAATATTGTGAAAATAAATTACGGATCAACAAATTGATATAGAAACGTATAGTTTGAACACCTAAGTAACAATACACTTTATACTGTTACATGTAACATCTGCGTGTGAATATACATAGATCATTATAAATCAGTATGTTATTGATATTGGTATCGTTTCGTTTTCTTTCTGGTAACAAAACAAAATTTTAGAACACATGATGTTTCGATATATCTGAGATTATTTGTTCCTTTATTAGTTAATATTAAACCCATTTCTTTTTCTTTTTTTTAGATAACCTTTAGATTGCCTGAGGTATTCTATCTAGTTCAAACTTTGAGTTTAATATTAAAAACATAAAATCTCCTGTATATACCGAAAAAGTAATGTGTATTTTACATATTCAGCCCGTTAAATCATACGATTCCGTAATTATTTTACATGCTGTTGCCCAGTAAATATTATCTAAAACATAGCTATAACCACATTAACATATCTTGAATATGTGTATCGCGTACTTAAGATATTCTTTAGAAAATGCAGTCTATCTCAGGAAAGATACTTTTACCGTGGAATCTTTGTCTCTTCAAATATAACCTAACAGGTGTTGCCGACAGGTTCTGAACAGTTCTGTCATCTAACGAAACACGATGTTGGAGACAATTCTTAGACAAGAAACATGATCCATCTATTGCAGACAAAGATGACAACTTGTCGAGAACTTACGTTTTGATGAAGAAGTTTAACGACTGATGATGTCTGTCAGCGTATATCTCAGGACAACAGCAGCACAAGACCAGCAAAGCTAGAAAAAAGAGATAATCACATCTGGTGAATAAGTAAAACGATAGGGAACAGTGTGTCATTCTATACTCAAGTATATTTCTACAATGGCTGATAAATTGTTATGCTATTTTTATTGTGACCTTAAAGTGATCACATGGATTTGCCCTGACGGCAGGGACTGAAACCTAGTTCTATTTGTATTTCTTGAGATTGCAATAAGTGGTATTGCAAAATATTTTTGTCAGTCACGGTCCGGTAAACTATTAATTAAGGCTATATTCACATCGCAAACATGCTATCTGTATAAAAGTAATCTTTCACAGAACAAATTTGTATTTTTGTACAGAATCCCCTGTTTTGTACGTGACACGCCCGTGTCTTTCAATTATTCAAATCTGATTAACTAGGTGTTTTCGACCCATCCCTGTTATTACTTACCATATACATATTTACGTTATTTGTGTTAGCATGCATACGTTCTATAAGTGTATTCAAACAGTCTTTGTTACAGTTTATCACAATACTATCTTATTGTTCATTCTCTAAAATCCAATACATTTTGAATCAATAACACTTGTATATACCGACTGAAAGCCACGCGCTCGTTTGTGACGGGGGACTGCGGGGGGGGGGGGGTGATTGACGACTAAAATAATAACTGCATCCTGTTCCGCTACAAATAACCTAACTCAAATAAGTGGTTTCCAAACGTGTTCTGTTCATGTATTTTCATAGGTTAAATACTTCGCTCATCCAATATGTACTGTAATTTACAATTAAAACACTAAACATTCTCGGATAAAACAATTTTATAGAAGAAATAGACAGAAGAATAAACATGAGGGGGGGGGATGCCACAGTGGTGACTCCACATCAGACTTTGATCAGACGGGGCCGGTCCTTTCCATGGTGAAAACATTCAGCCGAAAGCTACGTTCGGGTAGAGGTGGGTCGCCTCTTCTTGGCTGGTATTGGTTGGGAAGTTTGAAAGTCAGTCTGCTTGCAGTAGCTTTGAAGAATAACCATGTATAATAATCATAATACCCAATTCATGTAGTATGAGACAAGTGATGAATAAACTATGCGATTCTACATTTGATTTGCGGGTATGCATGCAGTCTACTGTTCTATCGATCATGATTGTCTCAACAACCACAAAGAAATGAAATACGATTTTGCTTCCTTGGACTCGGTTACTTTCTGAGACAATGGCTGGAGTATCTAAGCCGATACCTAGTAAGAGAAAACTTGTATTACAATTGCTATATCTCATTAGATTATCAATGAAGCTGTATTTTTTTATAAACAAATACGTATCGTCATACTTCTAGCTAAACATTCCAAATGAGGAAGAACTAACCGTAATACTGTAGCATAGAAATGCTTTTAGTATTCACAATACAAACTGTCTTTCATCATGCCGAAAGTACAACTTAACGTTTAGTACGATTACCGATATTCAAGTCCCCTCTTTCGTTCCATTGCAGCTCTAATGCGCACCGTTTAGTGCGAAAAATGCTACTTTGTACGCTATTTTCCCCATTATGAACTCGTAATGGTACATGAAGTGGAAAATGATGCCGGTCATATCGAAATGTGAAGATTATTTCTAATTACAGGCTTTTGCATTAGAATTTCTATTTGTATTTTTTTTCTTTTTCCTTTTTGAGTTTTTTTGTTGTTATTAATTGTGGGTTTCATTAAAGCATAGCCAAATGCATTTTACATTCAGAAGAACAAGAATAAGGTCAAATGTTATAGAACATTATTCATCCCATATATCCGAGAAACTAGTTAGTTACTTATGCATTATGCAAATCCTCAAATTCTAAACGTGCATTTCTTTCAATATTTTGTTTTTTCTGACTGCAAATAACGTTTATATGCAATTTATCAGTTCGTTGAATGGATTTAAACAGTGACTGCGTACCAACATTAAAACTCCTCATGAGATCTTTGATTAACGCCAGAAATTGCGAGTATAATAATTGTTCTGCGAAAACGGCAAGGGTAGCAGTAAAGTGAGACAGGGGCGTAGAAACTATTTTTGTTAAAGGGGGGGTATCGATATTTCAAAGTGACTTTAGACAAAAATAGCTGGGGGGTTTGGGGGGCCAGCCCCCTAACTACAGCGCCGCAGGCGATTTTTAAAAAAAATCAGTTTTTTTTAGTGATTTCTGAGCGTTTCAGAAAAAATACCGGACTGAATGCAATACTGAAATGCTGTCGTTTGTGTAGTGAAAAAAACAGAAAACCTAAACAAAGATGGAACACTGAAGCTAGTTATTAGGTATTGAGTTTTTGGGTTTGGAAAGTTGGGAGTAAGGTAGCTGTTGATAGGTAGGCTACTTGGCTAGCCGTGAGACTTAAGCTAAAGAAAGCAGCTATAGGCCTATATTATAATAAATACAAAATCAAATGATTTTACTATATTCATTTTTTGCCGAAGTATTTTCGCGAAGATGGCAACGACATCTAGCGGAGGTATCTCGATGAGCGCACAGGTTCAAACTGCTAGCGGCTGGGACTCTGCCCATATATTAAATACCCAATGCCCCCAGTAATCTGCAGGGGCGCAAGTTGAAACTTAAGTGTTGGCGGCCGGAATAATGATAGCCTAGCCCACTCGTTGGCTTGACCCCCCCACTGGGGGGGGTCAGCAATAGAAATGTAATTTCTGCCTCAAATACGTATCAGATCGCGTTTACATTATTATATTCGTGACCGGACAAAAATTTACTATAAGATAGCCTCCTCACATTTGGGGGGTGAAGCCAACAAGTGGGGGGGGGGAGTTTCCCCCCCATCCCCCCCCCGTTCCTACGCCCCTGAAGTGAGATAGTTTTGATCGGGGCACGGTTTAGCTATTCTCATCACCCCTCTGCATTTTTAATGATAATGCCTACGCCCTAGATAATAACAATAAAATTGTCTACATTTTTGAATTATTTGTTTAAATGTCACACAATACAATAGTAAAAATAACGACCGAAAATACAGTAGAGCTTTGTTGGCGCTAGCAAATATATAATTTTACCGTCACAGTACTTAATAAAATGGTGAACACGTTGAAGGGTAATTAAAAACAGGTTTATTGTTTGCATCTTTGAAAAAACGTCCATATTTTTCAATTTAAATTGGATTTTTGTGTTCTTAATGCAAATATATGTTATTCTCGCGTAGCTGTTGTTAACTTTGTTGACCAAACATGAATCCATCCACCCGAGCCGCCCCTTTTGCACGACTATTGACATATCTTCAATAGAAGCAGGACATTAAAATGTTACAAAGTTTTAATTTATATAAATAGTGTTTTAACTTTGAGCTGGTTTAAACAGTATACCCTAATAGAGAGTGAGTGAAGGATTGGAGGGGAAAACGTTTATGTCAACCCCTGCTTATAAACATAATTTGAATAAGTCAGAAAGTATACGGATGCATGGGTGGTATGTTAGTCAGGTATTCATTATACGAACAACTGATTAAGTTAAATTATTGATCCCTGTGTTAATTAATACATGTACGTTGCAGTTTAGCTGCATGCCTTTTTCGGAATTATTAAGCGAAAATACATGAAACGCTGATAATAAGGTATCAAGTTGCACAGTATGCCATTGAATAACAATCATAATGTAAAGCTGGTGTACGCCCTATAACAGGTTGGTAACAGTCTGTGTAGAAATTATAATTTGTGGCTTTCACCTTACACATCACGTTAATCGTTGAATACAAAACACGTTACATAACTTATTAAAGGGAAATGTGAGTCTCAGAATAAAAACTGCCCAAGATTAACGTTTGTCAATAATATCTACACTATTAAAAAAGTTGATAAATGCGTGCATTGTGGTTTTGTAAGAACTAAAAAATGTATTCTAAAAGTTTAAATACTTTTATCTTTACCGGTAGTTAGTAATTAATTGTTAATTATTTTACATTATCAATAATAACCGTAATGATTAAAATATTTTACATTTCTTAAAACCAGTTTTTAGTTATTCGATACTTCTACAAAACGTTAATTTCGCGTTTTTTTTATAGTGAGAATACCTTTTGCCGTTAAGCTAGACCTACATAACTTAAAGCCGCGTATATTCGATGCGTGCAGCGACACCATTTATTTTTACCACTTCTAAATTAATTTATGCATGGTCTTGTTCTTGGCGTTCGCACACAGCCATTGATTTTTCTGTTAATTAGTCCGGAATAATATGTTGGGGTTTGAGTTCAAACCTACCCGGCGCCTCCACCAACACAACTTGTGCGTGTCTTGTTCACTCGCCGACATCGTAGACATCAAGGGCAATAAAGATATCTACTTTACCATTACATCCTTAGTTATCTCGTGACCTGTTGCGTGTGAATAGTTAGTCTATGGTCTAGGCCTTGCGTATTTCAAACAAGATATGTTTTTAGGTTCTAGACTTGAAATACTCCTGCGCTAGAATTCGAACTCGTTGTGGAAAAAGGGGACAACACTCCCTTATTTTACTTTTTGTTATTGATAATTTGGTAACGCTTTAATAAATTTAAAAGTGATTTCTAGGCAGATTTAGGGTTCTTTTTACACTGTTAAAATGTAACTGTTACGATTGTCATTTCAATAATTAATTGATTCTAAATTATTGAATTAATTACAAAAACAAAGATCGGCACACCTGCAACATTTAAAAGTTTGTAAATTAATTGTTTAGCTGATAAAAACAAAACACCACAAAGGGATCACTTTTTCAATATCTTGAAGCGTAGTATGTATGTTACATTCAAATACATAAAGGTGTGTGATAAGGCAACCTCATGTAATTGATTTAATCCACTGTGATGTGAGCTATATGCAGTCAAATATTTAAGGTACGCGGTTCAGGTGGTTTAAAGGTCCGAAATGATAAAAGGATTTACATGTCGTGAAAATGTGTGCACTTGTTTCAAGAGTGTCTCGGTAGCCAGCGCGTTCTTTTGACATTCAAATGAATGAATAACCAGCGCTCATTTTAATATTTATGCCCATGTTGGCCTCACTTTCAATGGTCACCAGACTGACATCTAAGTTTCATTTCCATTTTCGGGCTTTGAGTTGGCTGTTACCACGACCAACCCCATTGCCCATCCCGCTGCTGTGACAGCGATTTCAGTAACAAATTGTTTAAATTCAAAATAAAAGCAAGAAATATGTAACCTTATAAACTGTTAAATCTACAATAAAACTAATGAACTGTATAAGGTACAAAGGCTTTTGAGCTCGTTTCATTTTGTCCAATAATTTTGATTTTAGAAACATGTTTTCACATCATGGTATAATTTATATAAATGGTATTATTACAAAAATATTTAATGTTTGATTCAAGCTGCCCCACAGAAAAATATTCCCTTCAACATCACTGTAACCAATAAACTCTAATGCACGTAGTAATAAATAGAGATTTTCTGCACGTTACATAAACAATTGTGTTGATAACTATGAAAATAATTTTAAAATTAAAAAACTTATTTTTCGCTTTCTACCAAAAAACATTCTATTTAATACTAGGTTTAACGTCAATTTTACCAATATCTGCGTTAAGAAAATATTTGGTTCCTTATTTAATTAGAGTTAAATCAAGAGATTTAAAGAAATACTTGATTATTGTTCTGCAAAAATCCTGTTTGCATTGTTTGATTCATTTGGCTATTATTAAGAATTTAGTTTTTTTAATGTTTCTATTTTCCATGCACTCCAAACGTATTTGGTATTTCTCTCTATGTTCTCATAACACCAGCTTCCAGCTTTCAATATCACTAAGAAAAAAAATGCTTCAATGCATATTAAGTAAAATGTTAACATTGTTTTAGCCTTAGTCTTTAGAACATAAATACACCTTGCATGCGTACGTGCATTGCGTATATGTTCACGTATGCGTAACAATATTAAGCATACGCCCACTTTGTTGTCTCATCTGATTTTGCTCCGAGTGGTTGACACCGATGCCATTCACAAAGAAATGTCGGGATCATTGACGAGAGTTTGTTTAATTGAATAAATGTGACCAATAAATTAAGTTTGATAAATTATTGCTTAAAGTACTTCACGGTGCCCATAATGTTTAAGTTCCGTGATTTGTATAGCGATCGATTGTATTTACTAATATTATAATAAGTTCTTGTTGGTTAACGTAGATTTGATATTGCATAAGAATGGTTGTGAAGAAATGACGATTCTTCAAACACGGTTTTTTATGTTTGCTGACCGAATCAGATTCCAATTCATGGTTTAACAAACAAATCTTTGGCAAACAATGTGAATGTTTTCCTTTAACCCACACGAAGGATAATTTTTTTCAAAATGTTTGTGTAAACAAGAAAAGCGTGCGTTTTATGTAAAATACTTCCCTCTTGGTTTTTGTAGCATTGTGGGAGTGAGAAGTTTATGCTAATTGAAACTGAGTTCTACTGGAGCTTTCAGTTAGAAAACAAGCATTGTAAATTCGGGGAAATACATAATGATTGAAATGGCATATATGGCTTTTATATTACATTCGCATCTTTGTGAGATGTTATAAGAAATATGAATTTGAGTGTTCTAACAGAATTGTTACTTTTGACAATATTTAAAAACTTACACATTTTTAACAAACTAATTAACTAATTACTCAATTTTGAATTTATATTTTTCCACGCAATAACAACAGTCATACCATTTTACGATATATTAGCACATACATCCCATTTCATACAAAATGCATGTAAGGCTCCATGAAAACGCTTCATTTGACTAATTTGACTAAAAACACCCACATCAAATATGACTAAAAAGATCAAAAGTTTAAATTATCAGTACCATTAAATGATTTTCAATATAGGTAGGACAAAAGCAGCAACTTTTCATATTTAATTTAATGTTTACGAACGAATTGTGTATGTACTTTTTTAAAGATTTTTTTAAAAATAAAGCCATTTATACCACCACTTTTCCCCGTTTGATACACGTTCAATGGAAAATAGAATTTTCTCGTGTGCTTATCCTTCCCGAAAATTACAAAACAAGTCCTTCTTTATTTTATAAATGCGTGTCTAGTGGAATCAAACTCCATTTATTTCGTTGCCAGTTAAGTGAAATCCTGTGCCCACGACTCGCTTATGTATTCCTGCAATTTGAACGAGCGTACAAGGCCTATCGGTCCCCCGAGTGCTCGCTTAGCGCGGCCAGCCCTCCCAGGGCGCACTAAAAATGTCGGTCGCAATGACATCAATAAAAAAGTATAAAACTCATTGTGAACTTTATAATTAATATTGTCACGAAGACAATAAAACCTGAAACATTTGCTGATACCGCGAGCGATGTTGTTCTTTTATCTGTAAAGTAATTGACAGGAACAATTTGTATCAACATGAACCATGGGTCGTACAAGACCTGATGAATATGTAACGATTAGTATATATTTGATATTTTCATGAAACGTTTACCAGGTATTCTGTTATTATAGTTATGTACCTGAAATGACAAGTAAACATAAACTTAATAAATTTCAATTCAATTTATTCAACAATTGAGAAAAATATTAATATTCACTTTGTAAAAGTGATTCCTATGCGGAATTTGGTTTTTATCAGATAAACAATGGGTTTTAAAGTTTAAAGTATTGTAATTGTTACGATGTTTATTAATGAATTAAATTCAATAATTTAGGATAAGTTAATTATTATTGAAACGACATTCTCAACAATTACAATAATTGGCAGTTTTTAAATTCGTTGTTAAGCTGATAAGCAATGTCCGTGTAGGTGTTACTTTTCACCACGCAAAATTAATAAAATCTTGAAGCGTTTTCAAAATATGAATGCAAAGCCGTAAACCTACACACTTCTTAGAATTGTAAGTTTTTACATTTGAAGCGTGCATGTATTCATAAAAATAAGATACAAATATTTAAATTCTACTAGCCCTGTATATATATGTTCGTAAACGTGAAATAACCGACTTTTAAATTTAATTGAGATGTCACTGCAGGTAGAGATTAATATTTTAATCATTGATTTAAATTCAATTTTTCGGTATTCAGAATCTCTTTCGTAAAAGAATTGCATGACAATTTATATTGTGACTCTCAAGTGTATAATACAATTTCCATATATTTTGACGGGTACTGGTTTTATGAGTCTCATCTCTAAAATTGCAATGTTCATTTTTCTCAACTATAACATAATATTGCTATATGCACGGAAAGTTAAATATTTATTTTTGGATATATACAGTATAAAATGCAACTTTATCAAACCAAAATATTTGTACGATAACACTCGAGAACGTATGAATGTTGCAATTGTACTTTAGGATAGTTTTTCTCTGCGCATCTTCGAAAATTGATACTACTCAATAAGTTCTGCATCGATGTGGGTAAAATTTTTATTTTATTTTCCTTATGACCCAGCAGTTTTTTATTTGTTACAAAAATATACAGTTGTAAAAATTCCAGATACAAATTTAAATTTGCTTTATATTTCTCTTCAATATCACTTCATTTAATATTTATATACCGTGAAGACGAATCCCAAACGAAATCCTGTGTGAATGTGAAAAGCAACCATGTTCAAAAAGTGCAAGATAAGATTTTCTTTCGAATGTTATAAATGTCTAGAAAACAAACTGTTTGCCGTAAATATTTTATGTTAGAGTGGAATGATATGTACTTTCCAGTAAGCTTTCACCAAACATTTCGTTTTGATTCTTGCTCTTTTTTCCGAGTCTAAAATCTAAATACATACTTTTGTGAGCATAAATAAAATAACTGCCTTTAAAAGTTTAAAATATCTAACCATTATAGTGTTTGTTTTCATGTTGGTACGACATGAACAAGTATTGGATGACAGTTTTCATAGCAACATCATTGCTTTTAAAATGTATTATATATAAATATATATATTATATATGTTTTATATGTCATTAAAGTTATATTATTACATGCATAGTTAAAGTCCCATACTAAAATTCAGTCTTTTTTCTGAGTGGGTAGACTACAAATGTGAATCTCATGTATTTATTTTTATTTAAAAGTATATACCATTAAGTGATAAAGATGTTGGATTGTGTGCAGTCTTTTAATTGCTAATTAACGATTTAATACTAACGGGGTAGCACCACATTTCAGGCACGAAATTAAAATTATTAAATATCAAATACGCGCATCAATAAACGCGCACATGAATTTGATATTTTGGAATAAAATTAATTACATCTTTTCACATTCTGTGACAATGAAAAAAGTTCATTCTACGTACCAATGGATGTATTGTGCAATTGCTGACATTTAAATTAAATTATGACATGTGACATGTGTGTCTGTGTCACGTGACGGACGAAGCTTGGCCAATCCAGACATTCCTCGACACGATGTCAGTAATACCCACATCAAAGCCGTGTTCTGACTACATTTCAAGCACTACTTACAGGAAGACAAAACAAAACCAGAAGAAAAAATTCTGTCATGTTTTGCGGACTCTATTCTTCATATAAGCTTTTATAATTGAATGCATTTTGTTCTTTGTTCCAGGAATTAAATTTTTAGTTGTACATTATCTGAATTATTCAGCACCTATTCTCTACACGAGTAGACTTAAAAAATACAAAATGAGACAAATTAGTCATATGAAAAAATTATTACCTGAAAGAACGGACAAATGGGTTAATAGTTACATAATTCAGTTTATTTTTGAAATACATTGGTGATTATTTCAAAACAAAAATCAATTTTAGTAGTATTTTTATAGAATATTTACTCTTTATGTCACTGTTGTACAAAGACGGAGAGCTGTATCTTATCATCGTCAAATATGAAAATATATAATAACATTCCTGTTGGTAAGATTTGCTGAGAGAACATAGTTTTTTCTCTTAAGAATTCAATCAGACTCATATGGTATCGTAGGTAATCCTTTCAATATCAATAAAATATTGAAATAATGTTGTCATAGAACATCAAACTATTACAAATGTCTGTTTTATATCGATCAAGAAAGTGAACTTCAATCTATACCTCTCATTCTAAAGACGTACAGAACTTCAAGGTTTGAAACGAGAAAGTGTAAGAGTCATATATCGCAGTATGACTGTTAAAGTATAATATAGTGATCCATTAGCAGGGTGGTTAACCAATTCTGATGTGTGCCTTCAACTTGCACTTACTGCCTACAATATATTACATGCGATTTACAAATGAAATGAAATTTAACAATTTACGGGGTTTTATTCACGTTTCAAACTCAAGGTCCGCTTGATCTCCGACTAACGAGGGCTCGCAAGTTAGGTCGTCGCAGTCCATTTGACAATGTTAAAAATTATATGTTATTCAAATGGGAGAAACGTTAATGATAACATATCAAGTGATCTGTCAAAATAACTTTGCCTAAAAGGACATATCATCACACTATTTTAAGACTGTTAGTCATTGCATTCGATCAAAATGTCTAATTTACGGGTTTTAAGTAAAAGTTTACGTGACCTACTGCGTATATTTATTTTTAAACGCTCTTTTTGTATTTGGCGACAAAATGGTGGTTTTGGTTCCCTTGCGACGCCTAGCTTGGGAGTTTGACCATGGGTCGACGAGCCTCCGCTAGGCGGAGATCACGTCATTGATTTATAATAGTACCTACTCAAGTTGACCTTGTTTCAAACCAAGTACGATATTAAGACCGATGTGGTTTATGCTAACGAAACGTAATGTAGCTAGTTACCAATTTTGCTTGACTTTGATATTAAATTTCCATTTCTCCTTTATTGAAAATACTGTTGTTAAATAGTTAAATATGATACTGAGGATGATCGTAATGTTTAGGATACATAAAGCTGGATATTAACTTAGCTACGGAAACTTCTGCGTGTTCATTATGTTTCTAGTTCCTCAAAAATATTATTTGAAATTATATATCTACATTTGTAATGCTAAGAAAATATAAGAATAGCGTATATTTCAGTTTAAATGTAAAGTAAACATCAATTTCATTTCGTGTATTCTAGATCAATTGATCACTACTTTATTTTTTGGCAACACAAAGAAACACACAGTCACGCTGATAAATGGACTCCAACTGAGTAAAGAACAAGATTCTTCTAACATACTCGAAGTGACGGGATTGCAACGTGCACGTGAGTTTATTTCAAGTAAATTAATTTACAAATTCGATTTATATAAGATTTTACGTGCAATACTGCTTTGCACGCAAAGCTTGACGTAGAATGCGCCACCACCGTCCAAGCCCAAATCCATGACCTGCTGGATGGGTAAATCAGCGCGGACAAGGTCTACTTGACCCATCCAGCAGGCTGTGATGGCAGCATTTTGCCAAAGACATTGGAATAGAAGTAGCGCCACCATAGTTCGAGCTCAAGTCCAGAGCCTCCTGGATGGGTAAATCAGCCCTTTTTTCATGGCTAAGTTATGCGGAGATCAAGTAGACCTTGTCTGAGGGCTGGCACAAGGGGCTGGCACTACGCTGGCGCTGCGAGTGGGAGAATGTGGCAGTGCAAAGCCCCATTGTAAACGGTTGCTTCATCAGCGCAACCACCTGTGTAATCTGTTCTGTATGACATTAACACAATAAAATAAAATGGAATATGTTTGTATTGTCTACCCATTCAATTACAGGAACTGATTTTCGGTGAAGCTAAAATAATGTATGGCCTACGATAAAATATAATAATACCTGACCATTTTAATTTTACCTGGAGAAATCTTTAAATTTTCATTTTGATGATTTTGAATATATTTGCTTTATATCAAACCTGGAAAGTGAATAGCAATTTGTAATCTGTTCTCAAAAATCAGCGTAAAGTAATACACACATGTTTTCAAACAAGAAATCCCTTACAATTAAAACACAGAATTTGTTTTCCTGTTATATTTATATAAAATTATAATTAATAAAAACATTGACTGTTCCAGCAAGCACGCTATACACAAGAAATCCTAATCGCATAGTAAAAGGAAAATTGATGTCGGATATAATATTATATCGAATAGACATTATTTTCAACGCTACGCAAATATAATAAGTAAAGAACAATGATTATACGCCGGAATATGGATGTAATAAAATGGCACTTATCACTACAAACTTCTTTGTGGATCGAGCGCACCTAGTTTCGTGGAAACATCGGTCAAGAAATAACTTAGTTAAAGCACAGTTATTTAAAAATGTTCTCCAAAACATAATGACGGCCAAATGTGATGAAGCCATATTAGTAAATTCTGTCCCGTCACGAACATGGGGATTTTAATGCGATGCGATAAGCATTTGGGCTAGATATTATTCAATTCAAAAATTCAAAATTCAATTCAAAAATTCAAAATAAGTGAACTGTAGGTATAGGATAACGATAAATCTCATTGCTGTTCACATTATTATATCAAACAAAGGGTTAAATGAAGTAACTGTGACAATTCTAAAAAATGTAAGCTATATGTGCATTCTAATATGAACAAAGACGGTAACGTAGAGAACTTTTGGAATGAATGTTCGTGGACGCTCTCGCTTTTCAACGCGTCACACAACACAGAGCGTTTCTCTCGTGTAAATTCCTACCAGCGCTTGGTAAATACTGATAATAAAACATCGGCCAATAAACTGGTGCGAGTGATAAACAAGAATCACAATAATACTCGTGGTTCGAAGTTGAACGGCTGTGAAATACAAAATGGACACAGCTTATATTGTTTTATCCTCTCGAAGATAGTAACACTTGTAACTGCAGCCAACAGAACGAAACTAATTTACAGTAAACTACGAACACGAAGTGTTAATTCGCTCAGTCCCACTACAGGCCAGATTCTGCTTAACAAGTTTCATCTGAACAGCGTAAGAACGAAATGGAGGAAGGAAATTACTTCCCCGCCCGAGGGGTGGCAGCTAAATGTTATGAGTTTACTTTCTAGTACTGCTAAGTGTATAAATAACCGTATGTCCTTGATTAATGTTAGGTTGGACAAACTGAACCCCCGTAATTGACATTCTGAAACTGGTAACTGATTGTAAGATTTTGTGTTTTGTGGTGATCACAATTATTTTTTGTTGTGTTGTTGTTGCTAGCAGAAACTAAGTCCCTCGAGAATTCCCGAATTTAAGTTTTGTAATAAAGAGGTTTAAATAAATGCATTTGTATCTATAGTCTTTCACCTCAGTTACAAGAACTGAATTTTAGTGGTGGATATTTCATTCAAACCGTTTATTATGTGCTTCCTTATAAGGATGAATACTATTTTTCCTGGATATGAGGTTAGTTTTGACCATCGTGTTTTTGGAATACCACAACTGAGTGTCAAGTAAATACCAGTCATTTTAATTCCAGTCCTGCTTTTGAAGGGAAGCTTTTATATTTTAACGTAGTGATCTCGTCTACCAAATTACCAGTGTAAATTGCCTGTGGGGCGATATCGAATTAAAAGTGGCGTGATGGTTGTAAAAGAAATACGAGCATGGTGAAGAACGTACTAAGCTGATATAGCCACTTCATGGCAGGTTACTGATGTTGGAAGCAAATTTTATTATTTTACTTCCAAAGACACTATATTTCGTTTAATTTGTATCGGTTGAAAATTTTTTTTTAGAAATGGAACATTCAATTGTGTGTCTGTAATAGCTGTACAATGTTGTGATGCTATTCTAAATAAATTACCTATTTAATTCAAAACGAATATTTTCAGCAAACTAGAACCAAAATCCCCAACAGATGATGATGATGCTTTTTGTTATATCTTACTTATCTCTATTAGTCCAAAATCTAATATCTCCAAAAGTTATGGTGCAAAAAGTTTACAGTTCCTCTTAGTACAATTGAATCTTCAAACCGGTATTCTTATCAAGATAGTCCACATAAAAAGCACGATTTTAAAGTATGGTAGTTCAAGATCCAATCTGATTGTAGCCTTCGTAAGAAATTTTAAGTGAATTTATATACCTATCTAAACTAGAATATAAAGGATCATGTCATTATTGCGTGGAACGGGAGGTGCTGGTTGGCTGTAAATACGTGATTATATTGTTAATTGAAGAACTTGAAAACTTGTGTCGTTAGTTTGTTGCTTGAAACGTACCAGCTCAATAAAAAAAAACTATAAAACACGTGCAGGGGTAGTTTTCATCGTATTTCTTACAATCGTTCTCAAGACGACAAACTATACAATAGCCACGATTTATAATCCTCGAGACCAGATCAGCCGCGCGCTAGCCACATATATTCAATATTCACACTTGCGGCCCAGGTAGCTGCATCTTCAACTCGCATCAATGGAGCTCATCGTTTCACTTTACTTGTTTATAAATCCCTCCACTTGTATCATCAATTTTAAACCATTCACTGACACAGGGTATTGTGAAGATTTAAATCACAAGTAAATCTAAACTTATTATTAATTGATCTTACATTTTTTACAATTATCTTTTTGGACTGTTAAAAAACGATATGATTTCACGAGAACAAAAATATGGATTCTTAAAGTTGCAAATATTTTTATCGTAACGGGGAAATTAAGCAATTAACTTTTATTAAATTACAGTAGTAATAATAATAATCGTAATGATAAAATATTTGAAACTTTTTCTAATCCAGGTTTATTTATTCTTGTGAAACCATATCGTGCTAATTCTTATCACGTTTTGAACACTTTGTAGCGTTCTCAAGGTATTTATAAAATAAAGTATGACGCGGTTTTAATATTGAGACTAAGTTATACCATTTGCGATTAACTCTTCCTATAACCATGTTGCTATACAATTACAACACTCCTAACTAACATGAATGGACAACATTCCTCTTAAAATATAATTTACGTATTTTGTTTTATTTGTGAGTTGCTAGTAGAAATGCTCATTAATGATGATCAGCGCAACCATGTTAAACCTACAGTAGGTTATCTACTATCGGTACAGACATATTCATACTTTTGTGATCATACATTTTGTTACGTGGTTCCCCTAGTTCACTTATAAAAGCACTTGAATGTAAAACCGAAGCGTGTGAAGTATTATCTGTGACCGACGGGTCTGAGTTCGACTCCCGCCCCCAAGTCTGCTAGAACTTTCATAACCTAACTAGCACAACACATTACATTTATAAAGCTGAGTATGTAAACTCGCCGATATTAGTAAATCAAGGGTAGGACATAACTTGTTTTCACTCTAACTTCTACACGCACCGTATTATATTTTGGCTTATTATAATTGACGAATGAAATGGGCAACATTGATGAGAAAAAACGATTGTCAAACAAATAGGATGAAACAAATGAGTGCAGAAGTGTAGTCTTGTAGTGATTAATATTCTCACCTACGCCGCATACCGTACGTGTGTACGAGTGGTTCGTTTAGACTCTCGAATTGAACTAATAACTCATTGTGTAATATTTTGAGAATGTAAGTCATACATATAATATTAGTTTATTAAAAAAGATGTGTTGGGTTATTTCGCTGCGTCGCGAGTTGCCATGATGGGCGTGTCTAAACACGCCCGATGTCTTGGGGACAGAGCGTTAGTTGTTTTGAGTTTGAACCCCAGTAGGGCGGTATGGAAACCTTGACCATGTTTAACTATCCTCTACAAGTATGAACAAAACATCTTTATACATTTTATTGTAGGTATTGTGTATTGTAAGCATTGTAAAGTCCACAACGTATGGACTTTATTTACAGTACTACAAAAATATTGTGATTGTCGCCAGATGATCTGGGCTCGATTTTCTGTTTTGCGCAATCTTGTGAAATAATTGATATAACAATGCAAATAGTACACAGTACATTCAAAAGTAACTTTTAGTATATTTATTTTAAAAATTTTTACGGTATTAAATATGATATCCTTTCAGAAGCATTTGGAATCGCACATAAATAAAAGTAATGAAGTGTAATAACTACTATTGTACTAATTCACCTCGTTATTACTCAATATAACATTAATTTCTCTTTTCCGCGGGGTGGGGGTTGCAACTAAAATATGTAACTGGTAAACACTTGCACTAGCTAAAATATAAAACGATAGATACCGCATCCCTAAACATTACCGATAGAGATGAAACTAGGCTCTAATTCGTGAGGTCGTTGGTTCAATATACCCTCTACCGGCAATCCAAGTTCTTTTCAAGGTATTCCTCAGTCACAAGACGAATTCTGGGTTTGAGTCGTACTAACAGCCCTCGGACATTCCTTCCCAACTATTCCAAATACCTCAATAACTATAGTTAATCACTTGAAGAGGGACGTGAGCTCCCCCTGGCCAGGTAATTCCTACGAAAAATTATTATTATTACCCCTAAACATTTCAGACAAAACATACATTACAAACAAAATGATGAAGCGTGTAACTTAAATGATGCTCAAATGGTAATGCGCATTTTCATTCCAATATTGATTTGTGTTGTTATCAGACTTTCAGTGATCCTGGTAAGACAAATGCTAAATAAGAATGACCTAGCACACTAAAGTGAACCCAATCCATTTTAAGTCTCCTGATACTAAAGTTAGCCCTTTGAGATACACTGAAGAGCAAGTTAAGCTCTTGACTCCATCGTTCGATGCAGATGAAGGGTATCTGTTGAATATTTAAAAATCTGTTTTGAACGGTGCTATGCCACACTCATGTCAAGTGACACACTTTGCTGTAGTTTAAAACAGAGCCTTCATTGAGCAATAGTGTTCGTTATGAAGAATTGTTTAAACACACCAAGATGTTATATAGTTTACATTAAAGGTAATAAAAATACCTGTTGGAACGTTTTGTTACGATATCAATGTAAAATTGTTCGTTAGTGTTTGGTGTCAAACGGCGACTGGACAGCTATGTCATACGACGACGGATTTGTTCGTTATCCACTCGAAAATTGCGTCACATAATGCCGGTGGTATTCGGCGTGACATGTCAGAAAAGTTAAGGTACAAGTAAAGGTAGGCGCACTCGGTATAGCATAATCTCAAGTGCCGACGGCGTGAGTACAGAATTGAGCAGCAGTTCGGGTGTCCTGAGAAGTTGTACCATGCATAATAATATAAAAACACAAACTGTGTTCAAAACATCAATTACTTTTGTGTTTATTCCCCATCTACTAACAATTCTCTTAAAATATCAGTTAATATAAAATGTATCTCATTATTATTGAAATATATGTTTTCCAAACTATCAATAAAACAGAATTAATACTGTTTATGAAAATTGTTTTAATGACTGATATGTGGATACGATTGTAAATTCGTTTTAAATTAGATGTAAAGGCTACTTATGACAAAACAAGTTACTGTTAAGTCTCACTTAATTGATGTAATTATGGCCGGTATTATAACGGCCCGCAAAATATTTAGTGCGGGACTAACTTGGTTTCTTCGTAGCAACCACCATCAGAAGCGTAGTTTCCACGGAGAAAACAAGTTAGCCCCGGACTAAATATTAAGCGGGCCGTTATAATACCGGGCCTTAGTGCTATTACCTATTTAATTCATCTCAAAAGATTTTTTACCTATTTAAATTAATGTTTGTGGGTTTACGTTTTTATAATCTCTCGGTTGAATGTTGACAAGATGATGGCTTTACGTCTAATATTTTGGCAACGATGCTAATCTAGACAAGAATATCACCACCCATAAATCAGTGCAGTAGCGTTATAAACTCTTATTGGCGCAACATTTTAAATTTGTGTTCTGTCATACCACGAACACAGATGGTTTCGATTTCCTTATGTGCATAATAATGAAATGTATAATTAACATAACCAAGGGTGAGTGTGCGTGCGAGCACTTACCTGAGTGCAGCAGTAGATACGCGGAGCAGTCGAGTCAGGTGAAGACTGCTTGTTGCGAGTTCCCGCCGGCGCCTATATCTCCACGCGAAGCTCACGTCACCCGCTCTCAGCCAATCACGCGACGCCTACAACCCCCGCGTGCTGCATCACCAACCACCACTCAACGAGGTGACAATAATTAGCCCTCTAATAGCTGGATACACAATAGATAATACTATGTAAACAGTATTACCGATCATCTGCATTACTTGATATGTTGGTTTCTGGGAATGTGGGATCTGGAAAACGTGGGAGCAACGATGTATGGATTTGCTAAATGTCACAGTTATATCTAAATCTAATTACATAAGTATAATGATACATTAATGTTCTTTTCGGAAATTGCTCATACTGCCGTTTGCTTTGATTTATTGCTTTAAAATACTTCTATAAATAAATACAAAACAAACAATAAAAGCAATCAGTCACCCATATAAGCAACCACGAGGGTGACCTACGTGACAACATTCCTGTAAACAGTCTTATTTTCTACGTTTGCAATTATAGAATTAATATTGATCAATGACTATATATGTTATCATAGACGAACAAATTTTAATAGTGTTTCGAATGCATACTTAAATTAGATTTAAAAAATATTTTCTTCTAAGTTTTAAATTTAAGGTGCATTTTGAACAACGTTACATTTAAAAGTTCAGTGTGTTTGTCGCAACTTCTGGTGTGTTTCAAATAAATGTTTAAATAAAACTATCTTTAGAGATTCGAACCGAATCCCGTCGTTTTTTTTCACTAGTAGATAGACGGAAGTTGATGTATAACTTTTTCAAATACTTTATAACTACAATATAATTTATGTGTATTATTATTTGTGATATATATTCTAGAACTAGTACACAAATTAAATAACATACCTTTGTGGTACTGACAACTTAAAATTATGTCAATGAGGCAAGCACTAGTTTAGGTTTTCTTTACAAGCCGACTGTCTCGTTGATTTAAAAGTCATTGCAGGTTCGTTTATGCTTTATTTTAAATAGCAAGCTAACAACGTATTTGGCGCCATATTTTTACGTGAAGTCTTTGCGAAGCTTGTAAACTTTATATTGTTTGTAAGTCATTTGTGCCAGATGGAAGACGAGCAAGCTTGTTGGGTTCAGTATCAATTCAAATATAATTTAAACCTAGTCCTCGTTGAGAGTACAAATCCTAGGAATTACTTAGCTACAACTTTATAGCACAAATTTGTCAACAGAGATTCGGCTGGGGATATCTATGGCCTACTTAAACTTAGCTAAGGTTCTACTGGCGATAAATCTACACCGTATTTTAACTTTTGAACTCGAACTCGAATAATCTAATTTCTGAAAACGAACATTTTGTTGAAATCGAATTTGAACCGACCTCCGATTTGAAAAGTCTGTTATAGCGCTCAGCTTTATAGAGCAATGCGTATATTTTCATATTAAACTGATGGTATCATATATATGTCATTGATGTTGTTATACATTATCTATAGCTATTACACCTCGGTCTAGCTTTACGGTGTGTGATATCGGGTATTATAAATAAAATAAATACATAAAATTATATTTATTATCAACCCACTCATTAACAAGAAGTGATTTTCATTGGGGATATTTTATACAATTTATTATGTGCTTCGTTACTATGACGGCTCTAAAGTAACCGTTCACATATACGTACATAAGAATCATATTGATGGTAGATATTTCAAAACAAGTTCCAACGTTAAAAAACCCGTGCCAGAACCGGGATTAGAACCCTGAAGCTTCTGCATTGGAAGCAGGAACAAACGATCGTCTCGATCAGCCATTGTTGCACAAATATGAGACGTTAAACCCCATTAACCAATCAGGAACGAACGAAAGACGAACTCGAGCCGCACACAAACAAACATGGTTTTGTATTAACAGAGGTGACCGTACCGAGGTATTTTACCATCAGAACCCAGATCGTCGGGTTCCTACATACCGATATCGTGCCACCCTGGCGCACAATGTACCGAGCACCAGGCAGGCTCACAACGAGCGGTACCACGAGCGGTATCTCTCGCGATGCATTGGAGCTGTACTAATGTAATTTGTAAGAGACTCAAGGCCCCTGGGATGTTGCGATGCAGCATATGATTTACTTTCGTTAAAATGATAATATACTTAATTACTAAATATAGATAGACCCTTCAAATAATTTAAAGGGTCTATATCTATATTTAGTAATTAAGTATATTATCATGTTAATAATTATTATTACATAATCAATTCATATCTTAATATATTATTATTTCTCATATATAGTAAGCATAATATCATTCTACTTTGACTACTAATAGGAGTTATATATTACAATATTCTTATAAACATCAGAGTTTTTACAAATAATTATATTAGAACATTGATAAATTAGACCTTTATGTAATATAAATGACCGTGAATGCCGAACCGTGAATTGAACTGGGAGCTGTGTGTGATACCGTGCGCTGGCTTTTCAAATCAACAATGGACGAACTTTGACAGCTGCTGTAGGAAATAGTGTGACCCATGACATGAACATTAATATAAGTATTTACACACGTAGGCCCAATAGTAGTAGTAGTAGTAGTAGTAGTAAGAGTAGTTGTGGTAGTGGTAGTAGTAGTAGTGGTAGTGGTGGTGGTAGAAGTAGTGGTGGTGGTAGTAGTAGTGGTAGTAGTGGTAGTAGTAGTAGTAGTAGTAGTAGTAGGTAGTAGTAGTAGTAGTAGGTAGTAGTAGTAGTACTAGTAGTAGTAGTAGTAGTAGTAGTACTAGTAGTAGTAGTAGTAGTAGTACTAGTACTAGTAGTAGTAGTAGTAGTACTAGTACTAGTACTAGTAGTAGTAGTAGTAGTAGTAGTAGTAGTAGTAGTAGTAGTAGTAGTAGTAGTAGTAGTAGTAGTACTAGTAGTAGTAGTAGTACTAGTAGTAGTAGTACTAGTAGTAGTAGTAGTAGTAGTAGTAGTAGTAGTAGTAGTAGTAGTAGTAGTGGTGGTAGTGGTAGTGGTAGTGGTAGTGGTAGTATTACACACTTTCCTAATATTTAAGGTTTAATATTTTGTTCCTAGACACGTATTTTGCTGTTTTACTAGAATCTCTACCATTGGCCGGATTTATAAAAGGAAGCCTCTCATTGCAAAGGATTTTAGAGATAAGAGCTAACAAGTTGAAATAGTATCAACTTCCGTCCTAGATCTTAAATCTTAGAAAGTTATGTGAGTACGCCGTGATGTTCCTGGTTTGATTCAACTTAGTTAACTCTTAAATCTTAAACCTTAGGGAGGTGTATAAACCGAGCTTTAACAACCGCAGAATATAAAGAACAAGTGAACTTAGAAGAGTGACTTTGAGAATATCTATTCTGACATATTTTGTTTCGTGGTTTCTCATTTTCAATTGTGTGATCAGTGAACTATTTCTCTCTTTGAGTGGAATTATACTAGGACGGCTTCGAAAAATCGGCCACGACAGTGCACACAAGACACAGAGAAAATCGTATTGTTATTTTATGAAGTTTAAACATGGTGCATGATGAAACAATGACTAAGAATACAGTATCAAGTGAAGTAAAACAATAATTATTGGGACCTCATAGAAAGACTTAACATTACATCCATTGTTCGCCATAAATAAAGACCATTAACTATCTACCTATCTATAACATGTAAGAGAACGGTTTAGCAGTGGTCGCTTAGCCGGTTCCCATACAAACACCGAAATAAGCAACCTCAGGCTAGGTCAGGAGGTGGATGAGTGACCACTCTCCTCTGAAACGCTAGTTACCGTTGGTTAGAACAGATTGGAGGGTTCGAAAGCTTGTGTAACAGCTTCGTTCTTCTCGTCAACTGCTCGGCAGTCCAGGTTAGTGGAGGAACCGTTATGACTGGTCAAGGTTACACCGTCCTTTCGGATAGGACGTAAAGCCGATGGTCCCTTTGGTACTTTTCGACAGGAGTAGGCTACGTGCCGGTACCAGGCCTCCCCTCCTCCCTTCCTCATTATTATTCATCAATCATCACTCATCAGGCTAAAAAGGAGTAAAGTATAACATGTAAACACCGGCTTTGACCAAGATTCATGACTGATAAACTAGGAACAAGTCAACTTGAAAAGGAAATACTTAGCATTACGTCCGTACAACATGTTAACGCCGGTTTTGACAGAGACTGTATAATATACAGTCCACAAAATTATGAAAAGGGCCGTAATATGAACAACTAATAAGAAAGTTAGTAGCTAATAATATGTTTTCACCATGGCGTCCACCAATCAGAAGCCTAAAAGACGATCTCAGCCTCATGCACAAAGATTTGCGGACGCAAAGTTACCGCTCGTTAAAAATGGCGGACCTGCAGACGCAGATAAACTTGCGGAAATCCGAATGCACAAAGCGTTCACGCAAGTCCGCCATGTTGCTCGTTAAATTTACCGCCGCAAGTCCCAATGACTTCTTTTACTGACGTGGATGACTTTACCCGAACCAAAGATAGTAAGATATTGACCCGAACCAATCACGGGTCTAGGATCTCGGAACGCATGACGTAATTTAAACACAGCTATTTCGAACATTTTGTAAGCAAGCACTGTGCAGATAAAGTTTTGACATTTGACATTTCTGTCGTTTTGTGGGGTGGGGGCGGGGGAGGGGGGGATAAGTTAAACGCACAGCTAAGCCTTTTTTCTAAATGTTTATGGCCTACATGATTCAGGCTTGCCAAAGAAATTTCATTTTATTCCCTGTTGTTTGTTGTTGGGGGGGGGGGGGGGGGGGGGATAAAATAAACACACAGTCACCTAAATGTTGGCCTTCATGATTCAGATCTGGTAAAATCAAATTTTATTCTATTCCCTGTTTTTGTTGGGGATGGGGGGGGGGGGCGATTGTGTGCCACCAGTAGGCCTATATATATGTGTGTGGGGTTGGGGGGGGGGGGGGGGGGGAGAAAATACAATAAAAATACGAGGTCTTCATTCAGGCCTAAATGTTTATGGCCTACATGATTCAGGCCTGTTATAATGAAATATTATTTTATTCCCTTTTGCTGTTAGGGGGGGAGGGGGGAGGCAATTTTTAGCAATCAGTGTGCGGGGGGGGGGGGGGGGGGGAGGCGGAGAAAATATGTCAAACGCATAACTATAGGCTTGTATCTAAATTAGTATGGCCTAAATAATTTATCCTTGTTTTAATGAAATTTTATTTTATTCCCTGTTGATACTTAGAAAATATTAGGAGGATCAAGGATCAAGTACATATTACCGGGACTAATAATAATAATCATAAAAAAAGTCTTATCGAATTTTGATTTTATGTTGAGATAATATATTCATTATTTTAACCCAATGTTTGAAACTTGATTTAACATGCTTTCACTAAAACCGAAAACGAAAATAGATAATCAGATAAAAAATCAAATTACAATTTCATAAATAAATATTCCCGTCGTATACATACAGATCAATGCAAACGGTTATGTGTAAGCTATAGATACGAACCTGCAAAAACGTGCACAAACAATCTGAAATTTGTCCCACGGGACAGAAGATTTTATGACTGAAATAGTAAGCGTCGCGGCGAAGAGGAAATAGAGAAAAGGGCTGATATATGTAAATGTATGTAGCAATGAACAAGGGAGTGAAATTTCGTGAATGATTTTTGAGCAGAGTTATTGCAACGTATAGATTCACTACTGGTTCGCTGAATATAAATGTTTAAATGTGTGCGTTCTGTCAAGAAAGGTTCAATCGGAATGGGTTTAGCTCTTTAGCAGAATGTAACATGATGTATGTATAATATGTTAACAATACTCCTCAGGAACGTACTTTAAAATCATCAACTATTTAATTGTTTATACAATAAAAGTTGTTGGGCTGGTTAGAAAGTTTAACCGAAAACCACACATAGGTAAATTTTTTAAAGATCCAGCTAAATATTTGAAGTATTTTTATGTTTTAAATATATTAATTTGTAAGCAAAATGTACAAACACGTTATTTAACATTCTAGACTAAGAATTCGTCTCAAATGTGATGTTAAATTTAAATAAAAATAAATTCACATTTAGAGTCTACCCACTCAGTAACGAAACTGATTTGCAGTGGGGGACTTTAATTTAAAGTGTCTAAACCAACTCTGTACGCTCCAAACACCATCGACGAGTGAGCGATAACCAATCAAAGATCGATATTGATAATAGGAAACATATGAATCAGTGATCGGACAGTGCGAACACCTGCGGACAAATGCCGGAATGAACAAGGCCGATTCAGAACAACTTTGTATTTATTGAGTGCTTCGTTGCTAAGACGGCTCCAAAGTCACCGTTTACTTATTCCTAAGACAAGAAGTGATGGAACTGAATCCTTATTAGAAGTTAAAAAACTTTTTATTAGTGTGACCTATGAAACATGGCAGATTCCGACTTCTCAACGGGTTTCGATACTTTCTAGCGCTAGCGCATGGTTTCGCTACTTTCCTTTTGTATGGTGAGGTAATTTGTCAAGACTACAAAGTCAATTTTCAGATAACGTCAACCGAATTTGGTCCAAAGAAGTATCAACTGTGGTTTTATATTTTCGTTGATGGCCCAACGAGGTACGGCCCTTGATACAAGATGTTATTTAGAACGAGCAACTCCAACACACTTTTGATACAAAACGCCTCTTTGAATACCCTATTGTTAGACAGCTCCTCTCGTTGACTTCTTCATAACGTATATGTTGAATGTCAGTCCTTCATGTTGACGTTATTACTTCAGGAATTGCCTTTGTGAATAGACACTAGCTATAATGTAAATGGTGACTTGAGGAGTCGTCATAAAATTAATTAAGATGCAAAGTATTTTATTTTTCAAATGAAATGTTTAATGTATGTTCTATAAATGGGTGCATATACAATAACTTAATTGTGCATTACATTACTTTGTGTGTGTGAAATAGCTGGAATAGGAAAGATAAAAAAAAACAGCGTTAGACGCTAGGTATACAATCATTTCAGCGATTATATAGCAGTGTTATTAAGTTCCGTAAATGTGCTCGTAAAAGTGATGCAGACAATTATGTATGCGTAGCGCGCTCGTTCTTGCTTCAAGTAGATTGAGAAGATTGCGAACACCGACTCTGCCTATGCGTGTAGCAATGTCCAATTCTACAACAAGATTGATGTGTTTATGTATAAAACTGGCGTAGATTAAAGCTTTGAATTTACCGTCAAAACGCATAGGCGCGCAAACAATTATACGTATGATGTTTTACACACAAAATTTAAAATTATAAAACTACACAATGCTATATTATATCCGACTCAGACTGTGGAGCAAGGCAAGTCTGCATAAGAAATAAGTGCAGATGTGGAAGTGGCTTTGTATGACCTATTTACTGATGTCAGATTTCATTTGTATGACTGTGACGAACTGTAGTTTTATGGCTAACATATTCCTAAAATGAAATTTTTGTTATCTAGTTCAACCGAAGTGAGGTTATTATAAGATACGTACACATTCTTAATGAGGCCTTTATTTAGATATGCAAAATGTAAGGCCTATGTAGAGGAGATTTTTTAAGTTTGACCACAGATAACGGATTGTAGGAATCCTCTCCCCACCATCGCTATGTATGTATGTATATGTATGTACGTACGACGGGGTATACCCCCATCCATGACAACCTGACAAAATTACATCATATTTTTCATATCATATTATATTAATTACAATCAATCATATTTGTTATGCTGGTTGGTGGTCACATAACTAGGTTGTAGAGCTTCAAACCATGGCAAACTATATATATATATCCAAAATTCCTTTAATATGGGTTTCAATGGGGGTTACTATTTGTGTTTGGAGCTGTGCTCTTTTGTGCCAACCCCTATTATGTCTTGTAAAATATGTGAATAGGAATATTTAATAAAATAACAGCAACAGCGTTTATAAACAACGACGGTAAACACGTAAATCATATTACAGGTAGTTCTGACGCCACACATTGGAGAATGGTGATTTCATCAATTCCAACTGATCCATGTTACAGACGACAAGTGATCTTTGATCAAAGATACTGGTAACTAAGCGAGCCAATATATCTAGTACACTCAGATTGACACCCAGCTTATTCTTGATACCCGAGATAGATTACAGGAACCAAGAAGAAAGCATGACCGCTTTGTCGTCTGATAACAATCGTACAAACTGGGCTGTGTTATCGATGCCCGGCACTTACCTCAGGCCTGCAATATACCGTTAGTCAACACTGGAACCGATAGAGATGGCTCAGCGGTAACACAAAAGACTAATTAGGGAGGTCTGGAAGGTTTTTACGAGGTTGTCCTAAGTCACAGCATTGAATCATACTATCAGCCTTCGGACATTCCCTCCCAACTATTCCAAATGTCGCAATACCTACTTAGTCACTTGAAGAGGGGGCAGTCCCTGGACATGTATATTAGCAGTGTCTTTTTAGGCAGAAATATTAAACTTACTGGTTGAAAGTTGAAATTGTATATAGAAGTGATTCCAAGTCAAACAATTTACCTTATAAAAAGTACTGTTTGAGTAATTGAAACATGATTAAAATAAATTAACGTGTGGTTCGTTGGGTCTGTGCGTTTATTTGTGCTCTCAAAACAAAAAGGTGTTTATTTTACTTCTGGAATTGTCATTGTAAATGGCGACTTTGGGCTGTCGTAGCAATGATGAGCTATAATGAAAATGTTATAACGTACTGCTTATCTGATAATCAGTTGCTGTGATTGAGTGGGTAGTTGGGTGTGCTTTTACCTAAATCATTATAATATTTTGATGATCTGGTTCTTTTACCTATGATGTGACCAATTTGCATCTTTTGTTGGTAAACATATTCTATAATAATACACATAAAATAAAATCTACGAGATTAGTGTTTTAGTTATAGTGAATCGTGCATGATACACAAATTCTTACAAAACATTACTTATGAGGTATATCAATGGTAGCCTATTATTTTTTAACGTTTTCTCCGAACTTATTTGATTCATACACTAATTATTTAGATGATATGTTTCATCATAACCATACGATCGTTGACTGGACAAGTGATGGTGTATCTTATATTTAACCTTTATCGACGAAATGAGAAACAAAATGAGAAAAAAAGTTTTAAACTTTGTTTTAACCCCAGAGAAATATTTTTATTATTTATAATGTTTGCGTTTATTTAGAGGAATAGTTTTCACGTTGTTGAAACAAGAATTGAAAACACTTTCAAAAGTACCAGTAATTGGTAAATACAATTTTAATTTTCGAACTAAAATCTTCAGAGTTTGAATTGTTTTAAAACCAAGAATATTAACATCTTAGCTCACTTCGTTTACAAGGTTTAGAAACAGGTTATTCTTGTTTTAAACATTTGGCACTCGCTGGAGTTAATTTTATTTTTAATGAAGGCGGAACACGCAATAGTGGTATTGGTGAACTTCACAACATGTTTCTTAGCTACCAACAAACAGTAAACAACATGCTATGCTTTCATTAGGGTTTGAACAAATAACTAATACAAATAATTTAATACAAAATTAATAATGGGCTTGTTTCTTATGTGTGGACATTTAGGGTGGTGTGGGTTCTATCACAGTTACGGTTTTCAGATTGATTTACGAAGAGTGTTCGGCAGGATTAGGATGGTGTAATGTATGACAATGACATATCTGGTGTCAGCAGTTGATCCACACTAAGAGTACCAAGTACGCCAACGACTATTGTTCTCCTCTACAGGCAACGTACTAACCTATAAGTATAACGAGGAGAACATATTTCAAACATCAATTCTGTTTCAAAACCACAAAACCCGAGTAATTCATAGATCGTTGAAGCTTGCGGTTATACTAATACCAAATTGTTGTGTCGCTAGCCAGCTACTGCTGCAAACGATCCCAATGCGTCTGTTATATTTATAATGTAATTACACATATTGCAAAGTAAATAATAACAACAATAAATAATTTTTGTGTCCGCAAGTTGCACGAGCAACCTAACTGTGAATTTAACAAAGTATAATACTTCTGAACTAACAAACTTAATGAACTAAAACACGGTATGTTCCACATATACGAAAACAAAAATAATGATGGAAATGATGAAAATGCATTACAATTATATGTACATGAAACTTCGCATAAAATAAAACAGCACTTTTGATTAATTGAACAAGTAAACTAAAAATAACTACATTATGTTCTGAAACAAATACAACTTTAATTTCCTTTTCAATTCCCCAAATGCGTCTACTATTTTAATCACCATTGAAATTTTATTAAAATAAAAACAAAATAATTATAATAAAAATAATAATCAAAGAGATGATTCAAAGTTCATCCCGTCAATACGCTGTGTATTTTGATCTTTACAAATTACCTTAAATCTCGACAAAATCGTGTTACCAGTGACCTCAAGCTGCTAAAGCTCCCCCCCCCCCCCCCCCCCCCTCAGTTGACCGATACTTTCGAGGAAACATATAACCCACCTCAAAGAAGCGTGCAAGAACTATATATATTGAGAGTTACTAAACTCTGCAGAGCTCGCCCGAGACAAGGTTGGCTCGTCCATTGACATGGGCGTTTGTGTAGTAACAGGATCATAGATATTATAGCACATTTCTGCTATATTTTATTCGGTAGCGCATTATAATAGTAGCGACATAGCGATATGATGTACAATATTGTAAGAAAACAAGGCCGATAGAGGTGGCTCGGCGGTAAGACGCAGGACACTCTAATTCGGGGGGGTCGCCAGTTCGATTCTGGCTACCGGCAGTCCTGAGTCCTGATTGAAGGTTTTTCCGAGGTTTTCCTCACTCGTTAAGGCGATTGCTGGGATCGAGTCCTGCTAACAGCCCTCGGACATTCCTTCCCAAATATCCAAACATTCTAATGTAAGTCATCTGAAGATTGGCAGCCTATAACATTGGCACCCTATAACAAGGATTCCTACGAAACATTTTTGTTATTAGAGAACGAGAGTGGTTTCAGTGAACATGACTTCTTTAACCGGTGCCCACCTACCCCACTCACACGAGTTATGATCCATGGTTTGAAAGTGAGGCCATCAAGGACGAACAAGTCACCTCAAACGCTTTCATTCAATCATACAACTTTCCATTAAAAATTATAATTTCAACGTATGCATCATTGCAATAACAGAGACGCCAAGCAATCATAATCATAATCAACCAATGGAACGTGTTTGTAGAACCCACCCACAAATTAAAAAATAGGAATCAAAATAACGCTCATTGAAACAAAAAAAATATTCATAGCAAAGGAAGAAAGTGATCTATTGTTATTTCGTAAAAACCATAGTGTGTACAGGCGCGTAGGAAGGGGAGGGAATGTGGAGAGATTCCCCCCCCCCCCCCCCCCCACCACCACCACTTTTTCCTATGACCCACCCAATTTAGCGTCTTAGGCACATCCCGACATACAATACCACACGGATACCCGGGTAAACATTCACCAACTAAATTTCATATGTCACCAGTGAATAATAATTGCAGAAACACAGAGGGCCCAACGCCCCGGAGAAAGCCAAGATCTTCGCCACAAGATACATTTCCACTGCCTTTGTTTGCACTTTGTAGCATTACAAAATAAAAGCGAATGGGTGCTTGAAGGTCAGTGGCGTAATTAGGGAAGGGGCGGGTTAAGGCCTTCAAAACATATTTATTTAAGCCTAAAAGTCGAGAAATAACTAATGTATCAAGAAAATGCTTCGCCTACGGCGAAAAGGCCTCCAGCGGCGGCTGGGGCTCCGCCCAAGACCCGCAAATTGTTTGCGCTTCGCGCTCACAATTCTTCCCCCCCACCCCCCCACTTGATTTAGAGTTCCTACGCGCCTGAGAGTGTATACTTCCATGCAACCTAAAATAAATGGTCCGGACGTCAGCAGTACATATTTTTATATTTCTCAGTTTTTTTTATTACTGGGATTGTTTATAAATGCAGGTTGGGAAAATTTTTGATATGCAAAAGATGAACATTTTCTACAACGTTGTGTAAGAGGAAAAAAATCTGAATAATTCCTGCTGCTCTTGGCAGTAATTTCAGTGATTTTCTCGCTAAACGGGCTTTGACGTCAATCCATGTGCCACGCTCACTGATAAGCTGAGCTTCGTATTCGCGCTCGGTCCCAGCCTAACGAAATAAGACTGCAGTAAAGTCGTCTTACAATAACTTCGATAAGGCTTTCGTCATCAATCAATGACGTGTTTACAGTCTCGGCCAACCCGAGCAGGTATTTGAATTAGCCAGGGTCGCTGGTTGGCTTCCGCTCACCCACCCGTGACGGAGCATTACCGAAGATGTTGTACGACGACTTTAGCTTCCCTCGTCTAATAGTTATCTGGATAGTATGGAAATACAACGTGCTACAGCTAGATGAAGTGAAAAGTGCGATAATATACGAAACAAAACAATTAATGCTAGTAATGTGGTGTACGTATATCAAGTTACTGTAAATTGTTTGTGTACATAAGTCATAAATGGCTCAAACCCGCAATGTCTTACATAGTTCAACTATATGAGTGTCACTAAACTATACTTATAGGCCACTAAACCCAAACATACATTAAACGACCGCATGCGCTGAATTTATTGTGCGTGTTATCTCGTTACGCCCGGCTCAATGCGACAACACGGTCGACTTACGCAAACGCGCCAGCGTCTAAAGACTCAACATGTATATGTTTAAATGTAGTGAACCTTCATGTTCACTCATTAATTGGTCTTCTCGAAAACGAAAAACATGCACAACTCAACCGCAAGTATTGGACTGATTGGGACTAAATAGCCGAGAGCTTCGTCACGCGAGCCGACTTCATTTCTCATCTGTCCGTTCGGATTGGCTCGAGGAGTGCCCGTGCAGTGACGTCATTGTACGAGTTTCCGTGCAGCGATTTACTTAGCCACCATTTGTCCGATCAAGTTGAATTAGAAACTCATTACCACAAAATTAAATAATTATTGATACGATGTGAGGTACCGCTAAGATGAAACAATGCCTTAAATCAAATGGAGTGTCATACCGTGGCGTATACAGTATTATATCGAACAAGGAATTCATTCTTTACAAGACATGAAGAGATCATTTCCGTGTTTGGTATTTGGAGCATAACATAACGCAAAGGTAATTGCGTCCCATATTGGCCCCAAACCTGAAGTTCACATGTTCACACGTAGGGCACAGTGAATTAAACCGTTATAAACCATGTTGTGTATATTCGTTTTAGACTTTAGATTGTTACAAATTTGTTCCTATAAATGTAGCGCGCGTTATTGTTTTCCTGGGGGAGTGGGGTGGGAGGAATTTTTATTTTGCTTTCTTCGCTAAACAATTTAGTAGATTCTGAGCAAAATACGGGATTTTGGTTTTGTTATTACGCTTATTTGGCCTGTGCTCAGTATACTTCACGTACGCTGCATCGTCCCCAAGACATGTTTTCATTGGTTTACTCATGGGAAACGTGTGTGTGGAATGAGAATGAACAATCATTGTCCTCTTGTGTTCTTTCTGCACATGGCTGGTTCACTTCACATAATACAGCTTACTTGAACCTAGAAAACAACCGTCGCGTCGGAAATTGGGGCTGCGGCGCTCGCGCGGTGAAGGACGGTGGGTGGGTGGGTGGGGGGGGGGGGGGGGGGGGGAGAGGATAGCACGTCTTGTTCAAATAGCTCCCAAGAATCAGATTGGTAAACTATTTAATCGAATCTTCAGTGATTTATGTAATACCACATGTTAACAAAAGTAAAGTTTAAAAAAAAAATACAACGAAAATAAAATACCTGATTGAAGGAAAGTAGATTTCAAACTATTTGACCTATAGAGAGGGCTCAGTGCGTAGCACACGAGGCTCTTATTTGGGAGGTCGCAATGGTTCGATACCCGCTACCGGCAATTCTGATTGAAGTTTTTTTCTGAGGTTTTCGTCAGTCACTGAGTGAATGCTGGGATTGAAGATTGAGTCATACCAACAACCCTCGGACGTTCCTTCCCAACATTTCCAAATACCACTATAATACCTAGTTGGTCACATGAAGAGGGAGAGGGATATGAGTTGTTCTTGGATAGGTTTCCTACGAAAAATTAATATTGTTCTTACTTTTTGATTCGGATTTTGATTGTTGATGTCGACGATTATCAATCTACTCGTTCATATAGTACTTGTTATTAGTAGTTAACTGTGTTCAACCAGTTTCAAGCAATTTCGCGCACAACAGGCTAATTAATAAGTCTGGGGACTTGCAGGTTTTCAATTTAGAAAAGAGAAAATATTGATATTTAGAAACGGTTGCTCCAAACGTGCAATTTGCAGGATACGTGTTTATTATTTTTTCTTTAAAAACTTCAATTCCATTTTTGTCACACTACTCACACTTGATTTAGTTGAAAAGATAAAAAGTGTTGTTGTGATTAAATTGTTTTATTGTTATTATATTTTCTGGTCTTAGTAACTGATGTATGTGTTATTGCCTTTTCAGTTTTAATGGAATTGGAGCTCATTATGTTTTATTTGTTTAGGACTCGCTGATGGTAGATCTTGCGTACACCACGGAATATAATATATATGCGTATTTCGTTCGGAAAATCCCACTGTCAGCCTCAGCCATAATACGTGAGCAGTAGAAACTTTTCCTTTAAATTAAATGTATTGAGTTCTGACCACATTTCTCGCTACCTGGAGGGTTTTCCATATTCCTCTCTTGATTATGAAGACCATGCATTCATATAGATCCTATTTGCTTAGTGCTTACTGCTGCGTATGATTCTGTTTCTTAATATTTACGGAAAGTATGTTACGAAACTCTGTTTTGCCTCTGGGAAGCGGTGTGAATACGACTGTGGTTCTTCAATGTCCGATCTCTGAGACTGAACGGACACGAAGTTCCGGCTGTTGTGCGTAGTATTCGTGTTAATGTGTTTGTCCTCGTTCGAATCCTGAGTGTAATGGGGCAGTATTCTATCATTAAAAGTACATTAGGATGCGTGGAAATGTTGCCAAGATGAAGAGAAGAGCTGAATTAATACCAAGAGTTTTAACTGCCGTTTTGGACAGCTGAGTGGGCGTAGGTGGAAAAGGAAATCGTACAAAAGAGCAGTAGTAATAAAAGTAGAAGTGCGGAAGTTTTTTTCCGTTTTGAATGTGTGCAACATCATTAATTTTTAGGCAGTTATATAAGTCATATAACATTTCTTGGTGAAAACAAATCGGTGCATGACGCTAGCATTTATGCAATGGTTATCTCGGTTAAACCTAGTTGATAAATTAAAGAAATTTTATTTTTATTTTAACATTTCCTTCCCCTATCTTGTTATATATATTTTAATGCTTCTCTTACGTATTCATATATAAACATTTTTTATAACCCGTTGTTTCCTAAAAAATAGTTTAAATTTTATTGTAATTCTAAAACAAAAGTTAATTAAGTACTACTGTACCGATACGTAAGAGCAAGAATATTTTTTGACACTCTATCTTTATCAACGCATTTGTTGACACTCGAAACGCTGATCGTTGAAAAGCTCTCCCATAGAAAATTTAAGTAATTTTTCGTAAGTATTTTTCGGCTGACGGCTTCCTATTGAATGATAGGTATATATATATAGCTTACATAGATAGTGTTTATTGGCATTTACAATTAACCTCGTAAGCTACATTGAAACAAAGGCTGATAGGGATTAACTTATAGGTTTTATCACTTTTAATCAACACATGACAATGCCATGATTAAGATGTGCCATGATAAAGATTGCCCATCGATATTCACTACATTTTTTTGATATTTATAGTTTTTTTCTGGTTCGCGATATTTAATGAAAAGTATTAAAATTTAAAATCAAGTTACACAAAAAAATAATTCAAATACTTCACGATATTTCGTAGCGTCTGGCCGGTTCGGCGTGGACAATAGACAGCTGTCTTCGTTCATCTACAGCTGTGAACCACGTTCATCCAATGGACGAGGCAGTGGGAAGACGCCTACACGAAGTGTATAATTAGTTATCTGTGACGCAAGTATTCGGAAAAACTGTCACGAAAACTGTATTTTTCATTAAAAATGTGCGGGAAAATTTCTATAAGTATATCGATGTCGCTGGTTATTTTTCGACGATGTCAATAATGCATTTTTATATCGATGGCATCCCTAACCATGATTACTTTAATAGTTGTAAAAGTTTGTATGTTTAATTACCTTATTAGCTTGGATTTTGTTATATCATTTTTTATTTCTATTTAACCTATTGAACATATTTTTTTACTTTCCCACGTCACATCTTCTTTGTATACTTCATGTTTTGCAATGTTAACGGAACTCGCACACTCAGGATTTTCTTAAGTAAACTTTCTTCATCATTTGGTCCCTTTCTGTATAGCTTGACCTTATTAATATTATTATATTTCAATGATGACGAATAAAATTGATTTGATTTAATTCTAACACCTGTGTGTATCGTATTTGTTATAGGAAGTAACATAAACCACTCGATATATCCTGTACTGAAATATTCTTTAGATGTCACTGAATAAAACTCTTATTGATCTACTGAATATCCGTTAAGCGGCGTCTGGAGTCTAGTTTCACCGTTATTGGGAGCTTCGTTATTGTTTGCGTTGTATTGTATACGAATAGCTTTATGTTATTCGTTTCACCATCGGTAAAATACATGTTTTATTGAATCCACCTCCAACGCCCTAATTCCACATCTACACCTCTATTAGTGACAAAACACCCCTATCGCACTCGAATCGACAAAAGTTTGCCAATCCAATTACTTACTTCTACGTTAAAAAAATGAATTCCGTGAAAACTTGCTAAAAATATTTTGTCGATTTTATACACAAGGTTCGTTTTGTATTATCGTCTTTTGCTGCAATGTATTGAAAAGATGTCGTTTCACCGGTCGGGATGGATCAATATAACACACGAGAGTTAGAATTAGCCGACACTTTACTCAGTCATTCGGCGAAGGTAGACTCAGTCCTACTGAAAGCCCTCGGAAATTTTTTCTAATTAAACGCATATAACATAATGAAAGTAATTTCAACAGTTTGTGGGGATGAAAAAGTGTAAATTCATATTTTCACCGAGTACTTTTTTAACTGCATCGTTTTATATCTAAATCTACCTAAATATCATCCTCTGTTTTACTTTCTCATCACTTTTCATACGAAATATCTATACTGTGTATAATTCTGTATGTAAACTCCATGTGAGTGGTCGCACTCGATAGGAAGAGCGGTGAACCCGATACCTTCGATGTGGCAGCTTTTGTTTCGTGTTTTTAAATATCCATACATAAAGGAACTTTTAAAAGAGCCCCGTTAAAAAATAAAACAATTTACATTTTGAACAACGCAAAGAGGCAATATTGTTTTACATCTACGCGACGAAAAACTATTACCTATTATAGCGAAAAATAACTTTCACACTTTCATCTTGCTCGCTAATAATAGTGGAGGAGTGTAATGTAGGGAAAATATTGAGGGTATGTGTTGTAAAAAATGCGCATTTCTTTTATTTTTGAACATTGCATTAGACTCCATTCAAAGTTAACCTTCACAAGTCTTGTTTTATTGATATCTTTTAAAAAACGACAAAAGAAGGTGGCTGAACTTCCACAAATAAATACTTTAATTTCCCACTTCTTTCCTTCATACACACCTACTGTAAACCGGTGCAGCGGTAATGTATCAGTTATTGAAAAAACTTAGACAGTAGTTGTAGCAAGCTAGTTCACTTTGCAAAATGGAATACCTACTTGAGTTCCTAATGTACGATCGTATGCAATCAAATATATTAAGGATCGTTAAAAAAAAGCTGGTATTAACAGGTGTTCTATATTCCCTGTTCAATTCAGCACGAAACAAGACTTTCTCTATAGAACAATTCAAACGTGAAAACAGTTCAAGCGCGACCAATAATAAATACTCTGTAGATCATTGTGCATGAAAAAGAGAAACATATATTTCCGACAACAGTATTGCAACATTATTAGCAGTAATCCTCATACTCGTCTCTGGCGTAATTGCACTCCAACTAAACATCGGTATCACATTAGACTGTGACAGCTGTTGTTTACATTTGGAGATCCTTAATATACTCGTTATCACTGTGACTAAATATACATAAGCGTAGCTTTATCACTGTGTGGGTGTATCCGTTCTAATATGTCTGTGAGGACTCCTTCCATAGTCTGCCACTATTCAACAAGTGCTTGCAAACAAATACTGAGATATGTTTCGCTTCTATAACTCCATTGTTAAAAACGCGCGGAATTTGTTAGTTATTTCAGAAATGATAATATGATAACTTTGTGAACAAAAAAATGGAGAATGTAGCTAGATCACAATTCACAATATAAGAATGCATACAGTGAAACTCCTACAGTAAGGCCATTGAACAACTTGCGCACAGCTACTCCCTGCGACAGTAGTGCGGCGTAGCGGTATTGTTGACATTACCTTGTTTACTATTTAAATATCTATACCTAAAGTTGCACTTAGAGTACTTGTATACTTTATCGACTATTCTGCTAAACATACAGCTATAGGCACAGGATCTGCGCTCGCGTGTGTTTGAACCTAGGAAATTGCCTTAGTTTCGATACTGTATATACATTCTTATTATACTGTGTGGTAAGACATCGTTTCGGAAGCACTACACACTAAATACTAATGCTGCAATCTGAAGGTTGTTATTTGATTTGTACCAAATTACAATTCTACTGATTATAAAACAAAATATCATAATATGTAGCGACTAATCAAGGTGAAATGAGATGTTATTCTTTGGAAGGAGCATACCAGGTTTTACAGCAGACATTGATAATAAAATATTTGCTTGCAGTTACAAAAGAAAGATGAGATGGTTATGTCTCAAATAATGATGTAATCATGCATTTCTATTCAAATGGAATTACATATTCATCGTGCGAGCGTACGGAAATACCGAATCTATTTGGTTAAAAACACCCACTCCTTTTAATAAACATGGAACGAAGAAAGAAAAAAATAAGAACTTCGTATGGGGGGGGGGTCGGGGGGGGGGGGGGGGGTAAAAGCTTTATGAAGAACTTAAATCCATCATCCACTTGTGTCATACTGAAAGCCTGGAAGAAAATATGTCACATTCTTGACTCGAAAAATAAGAGACAAATCTGCTTTCAAAAATGTAGGAGAATAAGTAGTTAGTAAAAAGAATATGCTACAAAAGAGATTTAAGCATCCTGATTCACATTCATAGAGACCCGACAAAGCTTTTAATTGAAAGGAAAACATAAACATGAAGAATGAAGCTTGAGTTTATGAAAACTGGAATCATGCGTCGAAATTGCCAATAATATTGTACTTTTTCTGTGGCTTATTTCCTACATTGGGAGTTTATCGGCCAAATCGGTAAAAGGGAGATTGTCACAGAATTGGACTTTAGTTATAACCATAAAACCGTGTATGAAACAATACAGATGCGGACAGTTTATAGATGGTAGTTTATCTGACAATATTGATGGTACTATTACATTACGAGGGTTTATTGACAAGCCAATAGATACAAAATAGGTCCCTTATGATGCTGACGTAATAGCTGAGTCTAACAACACCAACTTAGTTATATATTATATAAATAAAGTACTAACTAAACTGACCATTCTTAGATTCAAAGAGGGAGCAGAACAACCGAGATCACGAGACAAGAGAACATGTCTGCTAACACACAGAAGAGTAAAGCGCCCAACCTATCTATGCGTCCGATTCGTGCGATGCGTCCGTTTCTTCGGTCCATCCAAATACTCATATTCCACTTCGATTGCGAGATGATTGGATGTGATTGGATGAACAGAACAAACGGACGCATACATGGATTGGGCGCTTAAGCACACATACAAAACGAATAGAAATACTATGGTTCCTAATATAATATAATATATATAATATTACAACAGGTCCATTGGTGATCATTCTCAACCGCATGCTGGGATTCTGACAACGCCAAATACAGGCGGCGTGACTTCTTGGCTAGTAGTAGAGGAGCAAAAGGTATCTCGTGCGCCTTTCGTGAAAGAGTATTGCGGTAAACGGTATTCTGTTACTGCATACCATACGAGTATTTTGCAGCTACCTGGCAGATCCTGGCACGCTGCAGAGGGCGCCAGGAGCGTCGTGACGTCATAGACACGTTTTAATTAATAACTTTTGAACGGTTTATGTCACAGAAAATATCAAGATGACAATTTAATGATGTCATACTAGACGAGAATTTATAACCTATCTGCCACATTCTGGCGGGCTGCAGAAGGCGCCAGGAGCGTCGTGACGTCATATACACGTTTGAGCTAATAATGTTTGAACGGTTCATGTCACAGAAAATATGTGGGGTACAATTCTACTATAAAATACTATACGAGTATTTTGCACCTACCTGGCACATCCTGGCACGCTGCAGAGGGCGCCAGGAGCGACTTGACGTCATATACACGTTTGAACTAATAACGTTTGAACGGTTCATGCCACAGAAAATGTCAAGGGAACAATTCTATTACGAAATACTATTTGAGTATTTTGTCTCTACTTGGCACATCGTGGCACGCTGCAGAGGGCGCCAGGAGCGTCGTGACGTCATACACTTTTTCATTAATAACTTTTGAACGGTTCATATCACAGAAAATATCAAGAGGACAATATTATAGAGAATTTAAATACAAATCGATTGGCGTGTACCAATAGGGTAATCATGTAATATTTAAGGGAGATATTGCTAACAAATAATAATAATAATTAGATGTGTATATGAAATGCAGGGCATCCCTCATCGAAATATCTATTTATTACTATTTCGGAGTTATAATTGTATCACTGTGAAGGACTTAATAATCGTAGTCATCCCAACATACCCATGGATATCTGTTGTTTAACCATAATAATAATTTTTATTATTGTATACTAGTTACTATTCATAAACTGATAAGTAAAACTCACGTTTGCTAGTAGTTCTCTTCATCTTCATCACCATCGTCTTCATCCTCATCTCCCGTGTTGTCGGTATTCAAGCACTCTTGTTCCTCGTCTTCAGTAGAGCAGCCACAAAGCTCGGTGCACCTCATGTTATTTGCTTTGCAGCTGCATCTTGACGCACACCTTGATTTTAAGCAGTTGCACTTAACTAGTTGAATGACGGCAGCCGGTGCAGGTTCGAGGGTTGTCATCACTGCCACATACTCGTTGCTCTCAAGTAGCCATCCGTAGTCTTCGGGTAATAAGTTGATAGGGTTGGCAACCTGGTCATTATGCCAAACCCAGAATTGTTGGTGAGCACTTAGTATGGCTTGGAGATATGCGACTTTGCTGGGTGGAAGCTTTTGGTGGGTGCTTGGCAAGACTTTTTGTGAAACATGCGCCATCGAAGGTCAGACACTGATCTCAGTTTAGTGAATGGACAGTACAGTTTGCAAACAAACTTGTTTAGACCACTTATCACGGAGTCTTTTAGAGCAACAGTTTAACCTAGTTCTTTAAGTGCTGAAAATATTTCATAGTCGGATTCTCTGAAAGCTTTCCAGCACGAAAGCTTCCCCTTTCCTGAAAATCCCCCAGTGTTTTCGGAACCACTGAAAGCGTGAAATCCAGTTAGTCCTGAAACTTGATTGTGCCCAAGTGTGTTGTATAGTGACCCAAGTGCTATCCTTGTATTATTTCCCCCTTTACCTGTAATGAACACAGTATTTTTACAGAGATCGGTGTAACGTCGCAGTACCAGGAAAAGGACATCTGTATCTGGGGAAAAAAAAGATATTTGAGTAGCTCCTCGTTTTGTCGCATCTACTGCATGAAGCAACATCTTAGTATCGGTTTCTTCCTGTTTACTTTTTAAGTGTGATAGAAGTGTTTTTGTACTAATAGTCTTGTTACTCCATGCGACAACTGTTTGTCGCTCCATGGCCTGTGAGGCTCGAATTATCTTCTGTGCAAAATATTCTGTCAGCTCATACTTGGTTTTGGTGTGACCAAGTAGTTGTGACATGCTCAAGTGCCCGATTGGCGTGTTGTCTGTAATGCGATAAGCTACAGCAGCTTTTCCTCCTTGCCGGGTCTTTCGAGTAGCCGATTTTAATGAAACAGGAATGTCATATCTATCAAATACCACGTGGACCTCTGAAAACTCAGTATAACTGTTGTCAATACGCATGACAAGAAGTTTGGCTAGATCCTCACAAGTGCTGGTGTGTGGAAGAATCTGACTATGAAATATTTTCAGCATTTAAAGAACTAGGTTAAACTGTTGCTCTAAAAGACTCCGTGATAAGTGGTCTAGAGAAGTTTATTTGCAAACTGTACTGTCCATTCACTAAACTGAGATCAGTGTCTGACCTTCGATGGCGCATGTTTCACAAAAAGTCTTGCCAAGCACCCACCAAAAGCTTCCCCCCATCAAAGCCGCATATCTCCAAGCCATACTAGGTGCTCACCATCAATGCTGGGTGTGGCATATTGACCAGGTTGCCAACCCTATCAACTTATTACCCGAAGACTACGGATGGCTACTTGAGAGCAACGAGTATGTGGCAGTGATGACAACCCTCGAACCTGCACCGGCTGCCGTCATTCAACTAGTTAAGTGCAACTGCTTAAAATCAAGGTGTGCGTCAAGATGCAGCTGCAAAGCAAATAACATGAGGTGCACCGAGCTTTGTGGCTGCTCTACTGAAGACGAGGAACAAGAGTGCTTGAATACCGACAACACGGGAGATGAGGATGAAGACGATGATGATGAAGATGAAGAGAACTTCTAGCAAACGTGAGTTTTACTAATCAGTCTATGAATAGTAACTAGCATACAATAATAATAATTATTATTATTGTTAAACAACAGATATCCATGGGTATGTTAGGATGACTACGATTATTAAGTCCTTCACAGTGATACAATTATAGCTCCGAAATAGTAATAAATAGATATTACGATGAGGGATGCCCTGCATTTCATATACACATCTAATTATTATTATTTGTTAGCAATATCTCCCTTAAATATTACATGATCACCCTATTAGTACATATCAATCGATTTGTATTTAAATTCTTTATAATATTGTCTTCTTGATATTTTCTGTGATATGAACCTTTCAAAAGTTATTAATGAAAAAGTGTATGACGTCACGACGCTCCTGGCGCCCTCTGCAGCGTGCCACGATGTGCCAAGTAGAGACAAAATACTCAAATAGTATTTCGTAATAGAATTGTTCCCTTGACATTTTCTGTGGCATGAACCGTTCAAACGTTATTAATTAAAACGTGTCTATGACGTCATGACGCTCCTGGCGCCCTCTGCAGCGTGCCAGGATGTGCCAGGTAGGTGCAAAATACTCGTTTAGTTTTCTATAGTAGAATTGTACTGTACATATTTTCTGTGACATGAACCGTTCAAACATTATTAGCTCAAACGTGTATATGACGTCACGACGCTCCTGGCGCCCTCTGCAGCGCGCCAGGATGTACCAGGTAGGTTCAACATACCCGTATAGTATGACTTCATAAAATTGTCATCTTGATATTTTCTGTGACATAAACCGTTCAAAAGTTATTAATAAAAACATGTCTATGACGTCAGGACGCTCCTGGCGCCCTCTGCAGCGTGCCAGGATGTGCCAGGTAGGTGCAAAATACTCGTATAGAATGCCGTAACAGAATACAGTTTACTGCAATACTCTTTCACGAAAGGCGCACGAGAACTAAAATCTTACCTTTTGCTCCTCTACTATAGTGCACTCGACTGACCTGGAATCTGTTGAGCTTCGTTGAAGCAACGGGTATGTAACAGAACTTTAAGTAAATATTGAAAGCGTTGTATGGGATTGAACACACACCTCTTTTACAAGAGATTCGTACCGGTCGCTGTTAGCTATAGCCCCCTATACGAGGGACTACGGTGGTATGACCGTATTACGACCAGTCAGGGGTGTCCAAAACTAATGTAGCATGGTGTACGCTTTTTCAAAAAATACGTGCATGCTGTCGTATAATGGAATGTCAGGGGGGCGGGGGGAGAGAGGTAAGGTACGTTTTTCATTGAATGTGATGATATTTTAGGACTTTTTACAGTTCATTCGTAGACAGTTTATTTTATATTTATTAATTCCTATCCAATTCTAAACTCCATCGCTGCTTGTTCAGATGTTTGTAATGAAATGGATTGCTAATAAATTATCCATTTCAATAAGAATGGTAATGATGATCGTAGTTGTGATTGTAAGAACCTATACTTTATTTTGTTCAGTTTTCAAAGGACATCTTCCTTGATTTTTTATTTATACCAATGAGATGTATCGAGTTTACACGGTTACCCAAATCTACTATTAGGTAAACTGAGAGATATAATGTGTTTTGTGTACCCTCGTGTCCACCACGGCAATCAACATATTTTAGTTCGTTTGGTAGGTAAAGGGCAACCCACGGGCCTACTATGTGATACTGTGTTTATAGCTATATAACCTTACTAGCACACAACCTATTTGGGTATAACACTATGTGGAAGGCAAGGGTTCAACACACAAGCCCCTTCGGCGCTGCTCTATGGTGATATTGCTATTCAACAAGGGTGCAACCTTATCTACGGTGAGAAAATAAACCGTTGCAATAATAATGAAGAAAAGCCGCCTCGAATGTGAATCGTTTCATTTGCGATTTCTTTTATAGATTAGATAAACTCTGGTTGATTGTGGCCCGTTGGGTCGTGATTCGTATGTAGAGGTTCTTGACTTCGATCCCAGACACGCTCTGCATTCTCAAATTTTGTTCAATTACACATTTTCCTACTTGAGTTTTGTTATATAATAATAATATATTACATTATATCATAAATTGTGGTACTTTCATAGCAATAAAACATTGTCTTCAGACTGAGGTATGACAAGAAAGTTTTCAAATCAGTTTCTAAATACATATGCAATGATACAACGATGTTGCCTGTATTATTCGCATGCAGATGATTATGCCGGTTGTGAACCATGTTGGCTGTTTGATGTATCCAGCAATGAGACATGAGTAAAGGGTGTGAATATTATAGAGACGATTGGCAATTGATCTGGGGAGTACGATGCCTGAAGAAAAACTTTCTGTGGTGGCAATATTGTTAATTGAAAACCACCAGGTTAGAGCAATGGATTTCAATAACATTGTGAATGTGTTTGAAGATTAAAAACGCCCGTTAGAAAAATGTCATGTACGTGAGGGTAAAAATGAATTATGTCTCATATAATATTTATATAGGAAATGCTTTTGTGTGCGAGTGTGTTTGCGTATAAACAGAAACTGGGGGACCCGCACTCGGGCCCCTGAAAGTTTGGCTACGCCACTGTTTTTTAACTTAATAGCCTATGATAAATCTAAATAGGGTAGGTCAACCACTAGACTACATACAATCATGAATAATATTAACATACTGTAGAAAATCTGTCTGTAATGTTCATATATATTCTAATGCTGCAATGACTTGTAACTTTTTTTAGAATATAATTGCCTTCAAAAAATGTAAAACGTAAGAAGCAAAAAGCTTTGAAGTAAATACAAATATCTACCAAAGGAATCTACAGAAGTGCGTCCAAATTATTTGCCTTATTCTTCTTCCCAAGGCACCAGATGCGATATTTTTCGGGCAGTAAAAATCCTTGTGGTTTAATATTTCAAACATTTGTTTCGAACCTAATAAAATTACTGAAATTGATTCTTTAACAAAATTCTTCCCTTCAGTTACTTCGTTTTTCCTTTTTCCTTCCCCGTTGTCTTCTTCAAGAGACCTAAAATGGTAACCAAGATCTGTTTTATCTTACAAATAAATAAATATAGCATGAACTTACCTTGTAAACAGTTAATTATGCACTAGAACGTTAGTAATATTTGTTCGTATTTGTTTGTCTTCATGATACCCATATCGGAGTATCCTAGACCTAGATGATAATCAACACGAGTATTATATAATTGTTTCTCTTATTCCTGTCACACTGTTCTTCTTCATACCTGCCGTTCCTCTTTGCACCCTGAGAGCCTACCGACCTCTCCATGTTCCCACTAGATTTGGGAGTTACCATAGCAATTTCAAGTTTTAAAATCGGTTTAATTTATTTATATCCATATAAAGGATATTGCGGCGAGCAACCAATTTCTGGGTACATCGTGTCTTAAGACTAGACTCCCATGCGCCTTTCGAGTCTACTAAAGTCCCTGCCAGCAAGACGTTGACTGAGTGGGATACCACTTTTATTCACTTATGCATAAGAACACGGTGAAAATAAGTATTTCAAATTTTGATTTGTTTGGAAAGAATTGCTAATTTTACGCATTTACAAAATTCCAGCTGCTTTACACCGATTTTGAAATGCGAGTATTTTTGGTTTTTATTTGCTCGCCGCCGATATCCTTATATCTTATATTAATCCGTAGGGGCGATTTTCAAGTAAATATGTGTCCATGTAGAGTATTGTTTAATATTTAAATGAGCTAAGTATTACGTCACAACATGCTTTAAAAATGTTCGAAGGTATGTGCAATTGACCAGAAGGATGATTCTCTAAGATCGGCCCTTTTTTCAGGTTTCCAAGACATCTTATTAATCCTTGTAATCTAATGACACTCCTAGAGAATCACTCCAGATCATACTAGAAAAACGATGTTTGTTTACATTCATTCCAAGAAGGGAGTAAGGGTAGTTACATTTATAATGATATTGAATGATAAAATCAACTTGAAATCAAATTTCAATTTTATTTTGCAATGTAAGTACAATTTATTGAATGCGGCCCATCGTTGTCTCCGCCTGTCATCAGATTCAGAGTCAGTAGAAGTATAACGCAACAACTTTTGCGTACATAATTCAACAAAATTTCATAAACCCATAAACACACAAGAAAACCACCAACACTGTCCATGTTGGGTGTTCTATTATTTGGTATTAACTTTGGTAAGGTAGGTACTAAGAATGTGCATGCATTCACCCACAACACAAGCATCATTACAGTCTTCCAACTTCGTTACGTTATTGACAAAAGACAATTTATTATTGCAAAAATGAATTGTATCTATGGTCAACGCTTTTTGATATAAAATATATACTAAAAAAATGTTTAGTGGTATCAAAAATACGAATGCGGACGGACTTTCCATGGAGACAATATAAATTCTCATAACAAACCACCACCGTGTATTGTATGTCCGTTGTGAAGCGAGTCAAGGGGGGGGGGAATGTCACGTGTAGGCCTAGTACGGGAGCGTCACACGGGCGAGTCTAGGGCGCTGGCGTCGATCCAGGGTAGTACGACGCGTCACGTGTAGGCCTAGTACGGGAGCGTCACACGGGCGAGTCTAGGGTGCTGGCGTCGATCCAGGGTAGTACGACGCGTCACGTGTAGGCCTAGTACGGGAGCGTCACACGGGCGAGTCTAGGGTGCTGGCGTCGATCCAGGGTAGTACGACGCGTCACGTGTAGGCCTAGTACGGGAGCGTCACACGGGCGAGTCTAGGGCGCTGGCGTCGATCCAGGGTAGTACGACGCGTCACGTGTAGGCCTAGTACGGGAGCGTCACACGGGCGAGTCTAGGGCGCTGGCGTCGATCCAGGGTAGTACGACGCGTCACGTGTAGGCCTAGTACGGGAGCGTCACACGGGCGAGTCTAGGGCGCTGGCGTCGATCCAGGGTAGTACGACGCGTCATCAGGTACGCAGTTCTTGCCCAGGTCCTCGGGCAGCGAGTTCTTCGTCAAGGTCACGAACTTCTCCAGAGGGCAGCGGTGTTTACAGCCAGGGATGGTGAGAGGGTACGGCTCGTGTGTAGTAGTGTTGCGCAGGTATATCTGAAATAAAATTGGTACTACTTTTATATGTAACTGGTAACGTAACTGGTCTCATCGCTGACGAAATAGCCGAGTTCAATTAGTACCAACTTAATAAGTTAATTGTCTATTTATCCATTGTCGGGTCATCGTTTACGAACGTGGATTGATTACCTGGAAATATCAATACACCGGGCGTGACTTATGAGGCTTGTGCAATTCAGAAATTTAAAAAACCAACCCCGACTGGGAATCGACCCCAAGCCTCTTATTTGCCAGGCGGCCGCCTTGGCCTCTAGACTGTCGGGACTGGCAATTTAATGTCTGGATATTCCCAGTCGGAATTGTTTTTTGTTTTTAATTTCTGAATTTTACAACCATTCCACCTACGAGAACGAGAGTGTTTCTCAAATAAAATATCCATTTGAGGTTTGTGTACTCGACTCTATTTTATGAATGTATGAAAGAACGCCAGGAATCTTTTTATTTTCGTTGGAACAATGTGCATGAATGGGGAAGTGGGGAAGTAAAAAGAATCTGAGATCGGTATTAGACTACAGGTTACGTTGGTACTAGTACAATGAGTAATGACACTGATTTAAGGTAAAAATGATAGTCGACACATCATGATAAACTGATAAAGTTGTATGCTTGTAACTTAGCGATATCCCCGAACGTTTCCTGATACCTCTACCATAGCGGATTATTCATGGTTCTAAACGAAGTTTACACCTAATAGCACGATTGAATGGTTAAGGTCCGTATTCGGAGAAGGCTGGTTACCCGCTTACTAGTAACCGGCGCAGGTAAACGGAACTCTGCCCTCTGGCAAGCTGGAACCTGGTTCTATTGTGCATAGCTGCACTTGAAAGCATGGTAACATTCATGACGTAGTTCAGCCTTTGGTTCAGCGCTGGTTTCCAGCGCTGGTAACCAGCGCAGGTAAACAGCTTTCTTTGTGCGCGCACCCTTATAAGCCTTGTCAAGCCAGGCATTACCATAAAGAAAAAGTATAGCTACTGCATTTCTAAATAGTTGTAGGTCTATCATAAAATAATGTGAAACCTGGTCTCGAGTGCAGCGGAGAGACAGTGAGTTGTGATATGTGCATATACGTGTAATGTCTCTTAATCACGATTCCACGAGCATTAATATTTTAGCTTCACCTTTATGACGCTCGATTTAATCAGTTAACAAACACTGAGGACTTCCACTAGAAATTCCAATTATTTATATAGTACACTTATCTTGCTTTGTTTTGCTTGAATATGCCCCCATTTTACTAACAGCCTGTTTATCAACAAGTGCCGTGGGTATGATAGGAATAGTCATGCAAGAAACGTGAAAGCAGCTTGATGGTGGCTTGTTGGTGATTCCCGTTTTTACCACACACAATATCCAGAGCTTCATTGTAACTTCGTTACTGTAAGTCCATGCTTAAACCATCACTCAGAGAAAGTACAACCATTCTCTTTTCATTTACACTGTCCACTTTCTCGCTCGGCTATCTCGCCCCCAACAACAATTAAAACACGCCCCCCCCCCCCCACTACCCTGGGTAACCTGTTAGTAACCGGAGGAGGATCACGTCAGACAAATAAAGCTGTGCATATAGTCTTTCTTCCAGCGATAGAGTCACGAGGAATATACATAATTCAACTCGATTTCTTTCACGTTTTCTGGATACACTCAATAATTTCTCGTAGAACAATATTGTTTCATAGAACGTACATAATAAATTACCTTTGGTGACTTGCGTCCCGCCTACACTGTTTACCATATATTTCAACCCTTGATATAGTGTTACTACTAGTATATGAACCCCTCCCTATTTGAAACGAACATGGATTGGTTTGTGCTGTATTCTACATGTATACACATACATATTGTGCTACGTGTGACATGCAGTAATTGCCTCGTAGACTCGGCTCTGGGTTTTTGTTTACATCAACAACCAGTGGAATATACTGCTTAATGTTAGATGTCAACCTTAAGCTGTCATAGAAGGTGCCACTATAGAGAATTATTATTACAGGAAAACATAAATGCATGTGCAGCCATCAAACGCATCGCAAGGTAAACCTGACACGGGACACTGCTTTTATTGTAATCGAGTGAAGGACTGAAAGCGCACTGTTTTAGTAGGCCTAGATTACATTCTAGTTTGAAGAAAAAGGAGAAAACCACGACCACACACAATAACTGATTGTGAGACTTTAAATAGTGGTTTCATAACTTAATGATTCGATACGCTCACATTGAATTAACCTTCAATTTATGTATGTATAATACATATAATTTTTTTACCAACAAGAAACGGGGAAGTTCACATTTTGAGTTTGAGTTATCAAAACTAAACACTATTTCTCCCATTTGTGATATTGTAATACACTTTGTTCTTGACAAGCTACCGCAAGAGAGCGGCTAGTCTCACGAGACTTGTGTGCGGTTGATATTCAAGTTATCGCACAGAAACAGAAGTTTGTAATTATTTAATGATGGTGTGAGTTGGTGTATTTGCAAACCAATCTGTCTGAACAAAGTTTCCACGCGAAGTTTTGATTCTGACATGTTTGGAATAACGTCGAATTGTAGTGTACAATGAAATTCTAATATGAAAGAGTGGCTTTGGCAAAATAAGAAAACCATATACGGACAGGCTATTTGAATTTATATGTTGTAAAGCATTTTTTATCGATTACAGACCTACTTCGATCGTTTCTTGAAACTTTAGTGTATATTTTCATTTTTCATGTTTATGGAACAAAACAACTAGGGTCCGCTATAGTCAAGGGCATTCAAAGGTGGTTGCAAGGGGCCGCACTGTAACCCCCCTGGAAAATGAAAATGTCATATTTCATAATTTTCTTTTTCAGAATTCATCTAGGACCCTTAGATAGAACAAATCACGGCCCTCTAGATAAATTCTGAAAATCTTCAATTCTGTTTTTGTATGAATAAGAAAATGATTAAAATGTAATTTTATTTTAGTCAAAACGGCTCCATGTGTTGTCTCCCTCTTACATGTGCGAGTGTGTCTTTACTTTTAATATTGTGTTGTAAATCTAACCAAAAAGATTAATACAGCGCTGAGAAATGTTCATGGACATTCCACAAAAGAGAGTAATTTGTCTCCCTTGTTTGATGGGTCCCGTGCCAGAATTCAGCTACCATAGCTTCGCTAGGTTACCGAAGCGTTACTATACATAGTTCCCACGTGACGTCACAGCGGCCATGATTGCGACACAATTGATGAGGACCAATCCTAGATCACTGGCGGATGTTATTCAAATTGAATAAATAAGCCAAATTTATAATTTAAAAGTAAACATAAGTAATAAAAACAGAAGAAATTACCATGCATACCAATTTAATTTAAAAAAACAGGCTGCATTTTGAGGAACTAAGAATTTCTGTGTTCTACCTCAACAGGCTTCAATTGTTTCTCCATGGCAACGTCAAAGTTTGATCACAAATGTGGCCGCCACGCGCAAAGATGTGACGTACGTGCAACCTATGAATAGCACACGACTCAATTGAGGTGGTTGTGACATCACAGGCAGACAAACAATCTGTTGCTAAGCAACTCCATTGTTCTATCTTCCTTTATTGGTGCCTACTCAATTTTTCCAGAAGCAAAACACGACCACATGGCTATTTTTGGAATCGAGGCTTGTGCTATTCAAGCCGTTATATAAGTTTGCAAAGTTCTATAAATTCGTTCCAGTATTCAGAATTCCAGCACCGCTGAGCTAGCTATTCTAGTAAAGAAAAAGGCATTTAACTTGCTGGCGCCTAATTCAGTTATTATGTTGATTTTGGGTATAGACATAAGTGTAAACCGGGAGACTATAAGAACTACATCATCCAATACCAATACCAGCTACTGTTTATTGCGTGCTTACATGGAGATGACTAACAGTGACACAACCTGACAGACAATAATATAACACCCGATGAAAAGTAGTATGAGAAGCCTGTGTTACAGACAACACAACACTTCAGGTACATTCTAACACAAACCTTACCTATAACCTTACAACAGCTACAGATATTTTTCTTTGATTAAGGCTGGGCCTTTGTACGTACACCTTGTTAATTTTAGAGTGCAGTCTATTCGAATGAATCGGAAATTGTGCTATCTAAAACAACCGCAGCATCTAGTATATTTTGTGTTCCAATATTTTTGTGCCCGACGCGTCAATTGATGATAGTTAAATACGTTGTCAAACAAAAAATAATAAAATACAAATACAGCAGCATCTAGTATATTTTGTGTTCCAATATTTTTGTGCCCGACGCGTCAATTGATGATAGTTAAATACGTTGTCAAACAAAAAATAATAAAATACAAATACAATCAAGCTAATATTATTGCTTAGCACGTATATTTATCAAACGTAACGTCACATCATTTCCCGTTAATCTAGCAAAACTATCTAGCACGCGACTATAATAATAGAAGTGGTGGTGGTGGTCATGTCTTCATCAACTAGATTCATCAAGCTTACCTCAACTCCGTATTCGTTGGTCTCCTCGTCCTTGTGAAGCTCCAGCATTGTCATGATGCCGTAGTCGGGCACTTGTTGCTCCCACACTTTGAGCGTCATCAACAGGTTAGTGATGGTGGAGTCGTGGCCAGCGTACATGAACAACTTCCTGCCCTTGGGCTTCAGAGTCCCGGCAGCCTTTGCGCTGGTCTCGGTTACGATCTTCTTGAGCAGAGGGCCTACAATACATGGTGACAATACATTCAGATGACATGAGACGTTTGTTAGGTTTCGTTGAAATGTTTTGCTTCAATTAATTTATTGCCCATCTTGTTTAGTTATAAACGTAATTTAAAAACGATCAAAGTCACCAATAATTATAAAAGCTCATGATTATAAGGAAAATATAACAACAATCAAACGATTAAAGAATAATACAAATGTAAATAAACGCTCGAATTAAGAACATTAAATAACATCAGTAATTGTACATTTTACAGATTTATATACCTTTCCCTATAATTGTGTACTTCACCGATTGTAAATATGAATAATGAACAAATATGCGAAACACTCGGTATGGCCACTTCAAACCTGAGACTATAACAAAGTCTGAGGGGCAGGGGCGGACTGGCAGGTACGGAACTACGGAAACCCGTACGGGGCCCCCCTGGGTGGGGGCCTCCTTGAGGGCCACCACCCAACCCCATGAAAATATCTTACGCTATATAGATTATGAAACAATAGTAAGACGAGCATAATGTGTATCTCATGTCAGTGAAAAGGAACATATAGACCATCTAGAAGTGCTATAAAGATTTCTGCTTTCCTCCTCAGAGCTTACTTTTTTATAGTTTAGATTTGAAATATAAAACATGCACGTGCTGGAAATTTCTTTAATTCAATTTTTAAAGTAGTGTTCACAGTTCAACATGTTGCACATACTTATCGTCGTTTATCAATTTTTAAACGTGTTTATATGCATTCTAAACAAATTAATAGGAAACAAGGACCCTCAAGATTTCTGCTTGCTAGCTCGGTACTTGAGAGTGACTTTTGATAGTTTGCGAGTAAACTTTGTTATATCTGCAAGAACCATGTTGCCCATTTAATAGGCTCAGTAAAAATGGAATAAAGGAGTTTTCAAGTCATATGTCATTACAAAACCACTTTCCATAAAATAGCTGACTGACAAATCGGGCTGATCGCGTGTCTATAAGCGTTCAAAATTTAGAAAGCCGAACTTTGTGGCAAAAATATATCTATCAGCGCCTACTGAAATCCAATCCAGCGCAGTAGTAGCCATTAGATTACTTGTCAAATGACAGGATCGAACTCCTATCCTAGACCTATGACGTATGAAATTATCAGTGCAATATTGACTTTAGTTTCTTTGTTTTTCATGGTAGAATTTCGCCTCAAAACGCGTTTTAGACCACTAAGCATCATGCAGGGACGAACATTGTTTCACCTTCTGCGACGTTGCCTCCGGCGGCAGGGGCTTCGCCACCGACCCCAGTTACATCCCGCTCCCTCGTTGCGAGTACAAATCACACGATGCGAGTGGACAACTAGTAGTTGATATTTGTAGAGGGTTGGGAAACAATATAGTTTGAAATATACAACTGCCAGTGTTGGGAAAATTTCTTCTTCAATTTCGTTTTTTAAAGTGGTGTTTACAGTTCAACACGTTGTTCTATATCATCATTTATCGATTTTTAAACGTCTTTATATGCGTTCTAAACAAAATAAGGCTGGAAATGTATCACCTCCGGCGGCTGGGGCTCTGCCCCAGACCCCTTAAAACTTCGCCAAGTCCCGGGCCCCCTAAGATCCTTTTCCGCACGGGGCCCTTACCCCCCCAGTCCGCCTACTGGTCCCAATTACACTACAACTCGGTACATATTTTGTACGAGGCCATCGTAATGACGTATAACATTTCTCTGCGTGGATCTTATTAAACAACCGTTATACATGTATTTTTAATAATAATTTACTAATTAAGAACGTTTGAAATATCTTACCTCCTTTTAGTTTCTGTAGCTCGTTGTTGTAAGCGCTAAGTACGAAACTAAAAGCTGTCAATGGTTCCAATTTATCTGGATAGAAATCCTTCGTCCAATCTGGGAGTGTCAGATTGAATCCCTCCTGCAAACAGAAATAAACCATGGTTAGAAAAACGCCTGAAACCTATTTAAAAAAAAAAACTCATTAACGAAATTCCACTCCAGATATTTTGTTATCATCGCGGTAGGGCCTACGTTTTTTAAAATCTTCAGTCACCCGTGTAATAAAAATCGACACAAAGTTTTTAATGCTGAGAAATTAAAAGAGGTTCATAATAATGTTCTTAAAACTGTTCTACGAAGCTTGGAAAAAATATATCTGCAACAGTTTCTGCAACAAGCATTTTTTTCACCTTCCGGTACAAATATGTGTTTTACGTATATTTAACAATAGAACAATTTTAAGCCTCCACACTTGGTTGTGACTTCCAGAAGTAGCTACATAGAAAGCAAATTGACTCGACAACCCAATACCGAGAGTAATTCGACGACGAAGAAATATTTTAAAATAGTTTTTTGACAACTGATAAGACCTGTTTTAGTTCCACTAGAGATTATGGACACGGATATTTTAGAAAATAAGATTTGCGCCATGTAGCACAATATGTTAACCATTATTCGCAAATGGTATTGCTCCACGAAAGCTTGACAGTATAAATTAAATTGATCTGCTTCTTTACATATATTGACATGGTACATGGAGATGCAAAAGAAAAATGTCTACTTGTTGGAGTTCGAAGAACAAAGATTTGAAAACAATCTCCATCCTGTGGCGGTGTTCATGCTTGTCAAACCAGACAATGAGTGAATGCTATGGTTACAACAAATCGACCACGAGTGGCAGATTATGCAATACCAATAATAATATATTATTCAATAAAATGCAATATATTATAATAGAATCGTCAGTTTCTTTTGGAGAAAATTAAATATAAATCAATTTAGTAACACATGAAAGTACTTTACATTTCTGTCCGTTTAACGTGACACTGTTTTTGACCAAGTTTGTGTGTATTACGGCAATACTTGTAATTATAAATATAAATACTAGTAATAATAGTATTAAATGCTTATAACAATTTATTATTGTAACTATCGCTGCTTCTTGTAAAAGATACAAAATGTACAATGTGGATCCACCAAAAATATTATACTTCATATCACAACATAATAACCGTTACTCGTTTAAACTTATGAATAATTCAATTGGTGTAACATGTAACTACCGCATTAAATTAAAATCCCTCCCCCCCACACACACAGGCAGGGATGTGGACCATCATTCTTGCACTGTCACTGTATGTATTTTCTTGTACGTGTCACAAAGTGAAGTGTAACCTTGTAACAACTAACTGGAGTGTTGGGAACTGCTAGCATCACGATCTGTCATATTGTTCTACCGCATCTCTGTTTACGGACGCCACAGCGCATAGTTTACACAGTAGAATAGCGTTGACATAGCCGCATGAATAGTTATGGCTAATAATAAACACAAGACAAATTTTCAATTAAATTTACGCTTGTTATCAAAATATTGAAAGCCTTGAACAATAACTAGTGTTCCAAATCCCGCATGTACGTGTTATTAATAAAGAGTACTCATGTTCAGGAATTGACAGCAACATTCAATGTTGGAACAACAGATATTATTGTTCCAGTGTTCCTCTCGCAGCGGACGAGACTCGCTTTTAAAACGAAGCGAAAATTACTTTTTTTGTAGTTACAGCTAAAAATACTCCTATATACAATACTGAAGTGAAACCGCATCATACTGTGGTTTCAAGAAAAGTACACAAATTCTGTGCTTATATAATAATTTAATGAATAATAAATAATAAATTAGAAGTATTGTTGTTTATATGCCATTTAGGGCGGATCTAATTGATGGTTCACAGTTTTAACCAATGTTTTGAAATCTGCTCTGTTTTCTCTTTTTCGCCGCCAGGATAGTGTTATTTGTGGAAATCAAACAAAATTACTATAAAGCGTCCCCAGTATTCAGTAATATGCTAGTTGAGCAGAGAAATAATATTCACGTGTATGGAAATGACCACTAGGCCACAGCATTTATCTATCGCGTATTACTCATTTTCTTACGTTATCAGCACTCTGCTTCCAACAGACAATGCAGTTGCTGTGGCGTCACGGAATGCACACAATCGTGACAAAGGCGACTTTAGAACTGTCATTTTTTACGCTGGAACCGCAAGAACGCGGTTTACATTAGAGAATGAGAACGAATGAAAATTGGATGTTTCCTTACTAATGATGAAATTAAGAGTTAGACTGTATACGTCCACCTATAGTCTGTGGAACACCAGATCTCGGTCTGTTCAGATTGCTAAAATATTTTAAAATTGACCCAAAAGTAAATCCTAATATTGTCACCCTCTATAGAGTCTAGACTTAGAGCACGAGTACATTCACACTCGTACATTCTCTAGACTAAGAGCACGAGTACATTCACACTCGTACATTCTCTAGACCAGGGATGGCGAACCAATGGCACGCGTGCCAAAAGTGGCACCCCAAGACTTTCTGGCTGGCACGCATAAATGTGTACAGTGGTGTATCAGAATGAAATTGACCACTCCTCAAAGGCATTTTGCAGGCATGTAGGGAATTTTAGGTAAAAAAATTTCGCCTCCGGCGGAATTTGGCCCAAGTCCTTCGTTATCTGGAACGTTCATCCTATTGTTGTTAAGAATCAATCCCCCCTCAACAAACTGATACAGTGGGAATTTTTTTCCAGGCCAAACATTATAATTATTCAAAAAGTTATAATAAAAATGCCATTTAAAATTTTACTGGTCTTTTTTTGAGTATTTGGCACCCCTGGACAGAGTAAATTCAATAATTTATAAATAATGGCACTCAAGCCAAAAAAGGTTCGCCATCCCTGCTCTAGACTAAGAGCACTACGAGTACATTCACACTCGTACATTGTCTAGAGTATAGAGAATGTCGTGGTCTTTCTTATAAATTTTGTTTATTTCCATTTGATATGTTCGTTTTGCAAATGTTATTAATTAAATGTTTTAATGTAATGTTGATGCAAACCTTTCACAGCCAATTAAGAACATTAGGTGAACAAAAATATTTATTGGACCAAAGGATCATTCATAAGAGAGCTATTTAATGCTCTAGAGGGCAACACATTTTGATTTTCTTTTGGGACAGCTTAAACACATTTCAAAGCAATCTTAACAGACCGAGATCGGGTGTTCTGCAGGGTACCTGAACATACAGCGCTAGTTCTTAGAACTTACCTCTGCCTTGAGTGTTCCGTAGATGGACTGAACTTCGTCCGGTGTGCTCACATTCATGCCCGTAATGTTAGTCAACTGGGAATACAGCTCGGCAGCATTATACTCTTCAAGTTTCGTGAGCACTTCAGAACTCTTCAACACCTTCTCCAGCTGCTCGTAGTAACGCCGACACGGTACTCGCACCAGTAACAGCTAAACATGAATTAATTATTTTAAAATGAAATGTTAGAAAGGATGAATGAATGGGAAATTTTATATTTTTTAAGTATTGATTTATTTAACAACAATAGTATTTGATTTATTGCGTTATTTGAAACGGCAAAGTTTGGACATATTCCTGACGGTTTGACTTTGTAACAACTCACTAAGATATAAGATGATATCTATAAGTATAACAGTGGTTTACTTAGTTAAACGTAGATATCAGTTAAAGTGAGTGATGTCACAATGTAACAACTTCGGGAAAACGGTAGGCGGACCGCGATATATAGACTTAGATGCAGGTCTAAACAACAACAAACAACATCAGTAACAGGTGACAAAGTCTTCTTGTAACATAATGAACTCTACTATTTCAATAGCTACCTTGAAATTTCATAATTGTTACATTACATTTAAACAATGATAAAGTTATAGAAAATAAACTACTTTCATTGTGGGATTGTTGTAGCGTTGGACTTCGGGATTGAAAATTCATGGAGTCTGGTCAAGACTGCGCTGATCTTCCGAGACCGAGCGATTAGAATTATGTCTTCCTCTCGTATTAATAATATTAATATATTATTAAGATACAAATTTATACTTATTTTAATAACACAACAATTCGTTGCATGGGAAGTACCTAATTTGAAAAAAGTTTGTAGCTACGCTTCGGATTTTTGTTTCTAGTTAGAGCACATGTTTAAAAAGAGTAGCACGGCCGTTTTGTGTTACATATTTTTTAAATATTGATTCTTTCTAACTAAAACCTTATTTTCAATTTGTATATACTCAATAATTTCCATAAACCATGATTTTAAACTTAGCGAAATTTCCCCTTGCTATACTCCTTAGCGAACCCTTAAAGCAAAATACCATGACTCGTAATATTGTCATATGTAATTCTGGCGAAACGTCGAGTGATGGTGCAAAACTGAGCCTGCACCATTGAACTCAAAACAAGCAGTGTAACATCCCGGAAACCAACAGTTCCATATTGTATAAATGTGAAGTTTTGCATTCATATTTCATACAAAGGTGGGAACGTATATAGAACATCCTTTAACTTTATAATGTAAAAAGTTATGATAGAATCAAACTTTACATCCTTTGCTATTTATATCAAATTCGATCACAATCCATGTAGTTTTGTTTTTGCGTTCCTAGCTCATAATAAAAATAATAGTCTGGGGAAATAAGGAATGTATGTTGAGTTCATGCAGCATAGCATACACATAGCATGGCGGATACTTTTTGCCTGATGCATATTACTACTACATGATGTGTCACTTCAATGTTACAGAGAAAGTCGGGATGCATCATAGAATTTATACAACAATATGTATCATGTATGTGTAATTGAGCGTGAGGCATCCGAGTGCCCACGATGATATAATTATAATAATATTCATGCTATTATACTACAAATGTATATTTTGCCTACAGAACGATTGAATTGTGAACTGCTGTTATCCATGGTTTTCACGATAACAGTAGGTTTTCGCTGTGTGACAGCTGGTAATTTTATTAGATATGTGTTGATTGATTGACATGCTACACAAAGGTCACTGTTTTAACTTGTCCGGATATAGGATGTGGTTGCATGACAGAACGAGTTTCCTTATTTGTTAGTTTGATTTCAATGCGATTAGTAACAAAAGCATCACAACGCGTGAAGTGGAATAGTCCTCATTATGTTTTAAGTTATGCAATAGGTTTTTTAAATCAGTATGCGTTAGTATTCATTTGAAAGTGAATGACGGGTTGTATAGCAGAAATAAATTCTGCTAGTGGTGCCTTTCTGAAAACGGAATATGGTAAAATTATTGTATTGTTATAATAAACGTGTTTTTAACAAAATAACGATACTTTAATCCTTGTTAATTCATGTATTTTACAATAATGTTATTCGAGACGATAAAGGTAAAGATGAATATGAAAGTCAATTAATTTTTTAAAAAATTGCATAATGCGGGATTTGAACCCACATCCCTAGAAGCCATACACGGGACCTGAAACAATTCTCGTAAATTATTCATAGTACCAGTTAATACCTAAAGCCTTGTTACTCTCCACCAAAATGAGATCAACTATCATAATAACGCAAACACAATTTTTTGTACTGTCAAAGAACTTGAAAAATGGGGTTGACATTAAATTTACGATTTCATTGCCGCATTGCGTACAATGAGGAGAGAATAAGAAACAAATGCCACAATACGATCTGGAATGATATGAACACCATTGAATAAATAAATACATTTATATATTTTATGGTCTTTATCCACTCAATTACAAGAACTGATTTTGAGAGGGAGTATTTATACATTTTTTTTGGTGCTTTGTTGCTATGACGGCTTTAAAGGCACAGTTAGCATGTACCGCAGCATCATATGGATCTATTAATGTCCTATTTCAAAGCTTAACACCCCAACCCGAACCAGATCGAACATTGATCCTTCTGCATTGGAAGCAAGAACGAACGCACTAGACCAGCGAGACAGATAAGTTTAGTATCCACGGCAGGCAGAACTTTCTATCGTCTATCTACTGTAACCATTGATACGAAAAATATCAGCAACGTAAAACATTCACCTAGGTACTGAAACTGTCTCTGAAGTTTCATACTATCTTTTCAAAAAATATAACCTTTTTCACGAAGAAAAATTGCTTTCAATAAGACAAACCCCATAGTGATAGCGGTAAAAAAAATCTATATCAACTAGACAACGAAAATGTCTTTCTAGTACAATATTTAGAAATAACCTGTTCAGCATTTTTCACATAATACTAACTTCCCATACCAGTAGCAAACTTATTTTGCCTCTTGAAGCTAATTATAGTTTGCAACATGTAGTATATATATATCATAAATCTTTCCAAACAACTTAGTGGTTTGGTGTAAAATCTCAAGGAGGGCCCTGTCTAGTGCTGCTAAAGTTGCTCCAACGAAAGTATTCTCATGTTGCGAAATAGCTGAGTCCAAAAGTACCAACTTCTCTAGCTCCTACATGTACTTGAAACAGGTAGATAAGTAATTATTTGTTGTTATTTATTGTGGTTTACCATACCCAAAACGGATATGGAAGGCTACTGCAGGGCTGCTAGACCCTCTTCAGCCTGTATATATTAGTAATAATTAACCGCCTTCAGTTGGGTACTTACCAATTCCTAATACAGCGGGCGTCATTAAAGAGGCTTGTGCACTCTACTAAGCGCAAGTATGTTTTAACAAATGTGTGCAAGAACTTCAGAAATCTGTTGATTTTCGTTGAAACAGATTGCATGGAAGAGGCAGTAGTTGCTTACCGCGTCCTGGTTGAGAGGCTCGCTGTGGATGGGGATGGGCTGCCAGTCAAGGTCAGGGTTCCACTTCTGGGAGGGTGCGGGGGGCCACAGACCAGCGAGCTCAAGCTGGGCAGACATCTTGGTCCTATCCACGTCCGTACTGTGCACCTTCATGACGCTAGGGGTGTAGATGTCCCCTAGTAGAGAGTCATATCGCTCCCTCAGGAACTTGCCTTGGTTGAACTGGTCCAGCTTGCCTTGCTGTAAGACACAAACAAGACATTCTGAGGGTGAGTGTATTTGCCTGCTAGACATGTCCGTACTGTGCACCTTCATGACGCTAGGGGTGTAGATGTCCCCTAGTAGAGAGTCATATCGCTCCCTCAGGAACTTGCCTTGGTTGAACTGGTCCAGCTTGCCTTGCTGTAAGACACAAACAAGACATTCTGAGGGTGAGTGTATTTGCCTGCTAGACATGTCCGTACTGTGCACCTTCATGACGCTAGGGGTGTAGATGTCCCCTAGTAGAGAGTCATATCGCTCCCTCAGGAACTTGCCTTGGTTGAACTGGTCCAGCTTGCCTTGCTGTAAGACACAAACAAGACATTCTGAGGGTGAGTGTATTTGCCTGCTAGACATGTCCGTACTGTGCACCTTCATGACGCTAGGGGTGTAGATGTCCCCTAGTAGAGAGTCATATCGCTCCCTCAGGAACTTGCCTTGGTTGAACTGGTCCAGCTTGCCTTGCTGTAAGACACAAACAAGACATTCTGAGGGTGAGTGTATTTGCCTGCTAGACATGTCCGTACTGTGCACCTTCATGACGCTAGGGGTGTAGATGTCCCCTAGTAGAGAGTCATATCGCTCCCTCAGGAACTTGCCTTGGTTGAACTGGTCCAGCTTGCCTTGCTGTAAGACACAAACAAGACATTCTGAGGGTGAGTGTATTTGCCTGCTAGACATGTCCGTACTGTGCACCTTCATGACGCTAGGGGTGTAGATGTCCCCTAGTAGAGAGTCATATCGCTCCCTCAGGAACTTGCCTTGGTTGAACTGGTCCAGCTTGCCTTGCTGTAAGACACAAACAAGACATTCTGAGGGTGTGTGTATTTGCCTGCTAGACATGTCCGTACTGTGCACCTTCATGACGCTAGGGGTGTAGATGTCCCCTAGTAGAGAGTCATATCGCTCCCTCAGGAACTTGCCTTGGTTGAACTGGTCCAGCTTGCCTTGCTGTAAGACACAAACAAGACATTCTGAGGGTGAGTGTATTTGCCTGCTAGACATGTCCGTACTGTGCACCTTCATGACGCTAGGGGTGTAGATGTCCCCTAGTAGAGAGTCATATCGCTCCCTCAGGAACTTGCCTTGGTTGAACTGGTCCAGCTTGCCTTGCTGTAAGACACAAACAAGACATTCTGAGGGTGTGTGTATTTGCCTGCTAGACATGTCCGTACTGTGCACCTTCATGACGCTAGGGGTGTAGATGTCCCCTAGTAGAGAGTCATATCGCTCCCTCAGGAACTTGCCTTGGTTGAACTGGTCCAGCTTGCCTTGCTGTAAGACACAAACAAGACATTCTGAGGGTGAGTGTATTTGCCTGCTAGACATGTCCGTACTGTGCACCTTCATGACGCTAGGGGTGTAGATGTCCCCTAGTAGAGAGTCATATCGCTCCCTCAGGAACTTGCCTTGGTTGAACTGATCCAGCTTGCCTTGCTGTAAGACACAAACAAGACATTCTGAGGGTGAGTGTATTTGCCTGCTAGACATGTCCGTACTGTGCACCTTCATGACGCTAGGGGTGTAGATGTCCCCTAGTAGAGAGTCATATCGCTCCCTCAGGAACTTGCCTTGGTTGAACTGGTCCAGCTTGCCTTGCTGTAAGACACAAACAAGACATTCTGAGGGTGAGTGTATTTGCCTGCTAGACATGTCCGTACTGTGCACCTTCATGACGCTAGGGGTGTAGATGTCCCCTAGTAGAGAGTCATATCGCTCCCTCAGGAACTTGCCTTGGTTGAACTGGTCCAGCTTACCTTGCTGTAAGACACAAACAAGACATTCTGAGGGTGAGTGTATTTGCCTGCTAGACATGTCCGTACTGTGCACCTTCATGACGCTAGGGGTGTAGATGTCCCCTAGTAGAGAGTCATATCGCTCCCTCAGGAACTTGCCTTGGTTGAACTGGTCCAGCTTGCCTTGCTGTAAGACACAAACAAGACATTCTGAGGGTGAGTGTATTTGCCTGCTAGACATGTCCGTACTGTGCACCTTCATGACGCTAGGGGTGTAGATGTCCCCTAGTAGAGAGTCATATCGCTCCCTCAGGAACTTGCCTTGGTTGAACTGGTCCAGCTTGCCTTGCTGTAAGACACAAACAAGACATTCTGAGGGTGAGTGTATTTGCCTGCTAGACATGTCCGTACTGTGCACCTTCATGACGCTAGGGGTGTAGATGTCCCCTAGTAGAGAGTCATATCGCTCCCTCAGGAACTTGCCTTGGTTGAACTGGTCCAGCTTGCCTTGCTGTAAGACACAAACAAGACATTCTGAGGGTGTGTGTATTTGCCTGCTAGACATGTCCGTACTGTGCACCTTCATGACGCTAGGGGTGTAGATGTCCCCTAGTAGAGAGTCATATCGCTCCCTCAGGAACTTGCCTTGGTTGAACTGGTCCAGCTTGCCTTGCTGTAAGACACAAACAAGACATTCTGAGGGTGAGTGTATTTGCCTGCTAGACATGTCCGTACTGTGCACCTTCATGACGCTAGGGGTGTAGATGTCCCCTAGTAGAGAGTCATATCGCTCCCTCAGGAACTTGCCTTGGTTGAACTGGTCCAGCTTGCCTTGCTGTAAGACACAAACAAGACATTCTGAGGGTGAGTGTATTTGCCTGCTAGACATGTCCGTACTGTGCACCTTCATGACGCTAGGGGTGTAGATGTCCCCTAGTAGAGAGTCATATCGCTCCCTCAGGAACTTGCCTTGGTTGAACTGGTCCAGCTTGCCTTGCTGTAAGACACAAACAAGACATTCTGTGTGTGAGTGTATTTGTGAGTGTATATTATTTTGATAATGAAGACCATGCAATGAAACCCATTGAGTTGTTGAAATTAACGCAAAATATTGTATCCAAGATTGATAAACCATTTGTGTAATTTTTTACGTGTAATGTTACTCTGCATAGACATACAAAATTTTATAATATTCTTCACGCTTGATCAATTGGTTGATTGAATGATTTCGTAACAAACAATAAGTATTCAGCATAGTTTCAGCGAATTCAAAAATTATAATTATTTTTCATCCGGTCAGACTTCCGGAGATTAAAAATCTATTTTAGTCGAGTGACTTTGATTTTCATTATCACGACCACATCCGCTCATTCGTTTTGACAATATGTTTGCTGGCAGGCGACAAACCAGACCAGCACAATCTCGAGATATACAGAATGAGCCATTTTATTCGATTTGCGAACTCGACTTGACGTAATGGTTATCCATCTACAGTGGCCGTCACCTAGAGATGAACCCCAGGTATAGACATTTTCCCAAGCAACCTTTCCCCCACCACCTTCCGCAACTCGATAGACCAGACCCGTCCGATCTGTTTCCAAACCGCAGAAAGGTTCAACTACCTGCTCAATTAAAAGTGAAGCTGCTTACCAAAAAAATTAAAATTGTTATAACAACATTTAACTTCTTGTGGTTATGAGATTGTTGTTTCAATTAAAAAATCAAGCTTACTGCAATTTTATTTTTTTTAATTCGTCCATATTTGAATGAATGTGCTGAAACATTTATCAGATTTTGTCAGTCAAATATGGACGAATTAAAAAAAATAAAATTGCAGTTTGCTTGATTTTTTGATTGAAACAACAATCTCATAACCACAAGAAGTTAAATGTTGTTATAACAATTTTAATTTTTTTGGTAAGCAGCTTCACTTTTAATTGAGCAGGTAGTTGAACCTTTCTGCGGTTTGTAAACAGAGGGGACGGGTCTGGTCTGTCGAGTTGCGGAAGGTGGTGGGGGAAAGGTTGCTTGGGGAAATGTCTATACCTGGGGTTCATCTCTAGGTGACGGCCACTGTAAGTGTAGCATCGATAATCAAACAAATAAGCCACAATACTACATAAAAGAGTTTATGATTTGCAGGCAACACGCGTACGATTTTTTTTGTTAAACCAAGCACTTAATTTAATAGTATATGATACACAAAGTATATTATTGCAAGTCCCAAGTAAAAAAGAAATTTTTAAATAGGTTTAATGTGGTCGCATTTATTGAAGTTTCAACTCGGGGATCTGAAACGCGTACAGGTGGCTGTGACGTCATGATTCAGTAGACGTGGCGTAACAGACCAATCGCTGAGGCGGTGAGCATACACAGTACAAAACCAGGACGTCAAATCCACTCTACATGGCGGCGGCTCGTTTTTGCGCCCTTTTATTTATCGTTACTAAACCAATTATTTTGAGGCATAGACTGATCCGTTTTTCAAAATTCAAAGACACAACATTATTAAATGAGAGACAAGGTATTTAAACATCGATTAAAATTTTCATACGCGTGTTCCCTATTGTTTGCGTGTCATTATATAAATTTAATTTTATAGCGCACCAAAACTAAAAGTGGTCAACTTTTGTATGAAAATCAAAATCAAATGCTTATTTTTTGGATTTTTTTTTTTATTTTCGGTTTGATTTTGCGTACTGGAACCTTATAATTGAGAACTGATGCGTATAAATCAGTCTTTCAATAATAGAGTTCCACTGAAAATTAAAAAAAACATTTATCCAATTGTTCAACTTTTTGGAAAAAGTGATATTAATACGATATAAAAATATTATTATAAGTGATATTGAATTAAGTATATTCCACTACAACTACAGTGAGTCTAAGTTTATCATAATTTAGTCCGACGATCAAAATGGCTTGCATCTTTATGAAAATGTCATCATGCGCGAACAAAGCATAAATTCGGTTCTTCCATATTTGCTCATAAATTTCATTTTAAAGATGATTCATGCAAAAATAATATACATTAAAATAAAGCATAATTATAGGTTCGATTGGCAGAATAATTCAAATTAAAAATATATTTTCTGAAACATTAGTAATTAATGGTTAATACCTTGCACAGCATTCACTAGACGAGAAACATAACTGTGATGGCCTATGTTGACTTGGCTTTCATATCAAAATAAATTACTTCTAGACACTCTTATTATTCAACAAACTAGTTATTTACGAATACTTGTCGTCTATTCTTACGCAACAAGATACCTTGAAATGTTTTCTTTCAAATAACAATTGAGCTTGTCAACGTGTGTGTGTTATCGGAATGCTTTGTATGATAAAAATAAATTATACAATTGACTATGTATCTTAAGTGTGCCTTGTCCGGAACATTGAGCTCTTATACTTTGTCAGCCCGAATACTCGTCGGACAATTTACCCAATTTATGGTATTATATATCAAAATCCCTATAATTAATTTTAATGATTGATATGAGGTAACTTGCAAATTTGATAACAATGTAATATATAAATAAATGAAAATCAATGAATAATGAAATCATGTATCGTTTGAACACAATTGATCATTGAACTTATAAATTTGAAAGAAAATGTTGTTTTATCATACGAACCAATTGTCAAATGTGAATTCTCTTCCATATTTGGCAAAGACGAACCACCCTTACAAAATAATAGCTGCATAAGCTAAAATGTACCCAGAGAAAATGTTCCGACACAATAATCGAATATGATCGCACAAACAAATTTTAATAAATACATATTTGTATCTTTTGGAAAAATCAAACTAACACTAAAGGTTTCTTTTCAATGTTATAAATATTCCTGCAACATATGTAATATTAGTTCAAAATTTATTTCACAGCGCAATACTATAACTACGTCTGCAAATGTATTGCCTATTCGCTATTCTACATTAAGTTAATTTGTTCTTTTAAATTGGCTTTTGCTCAGAACGATTGTAACTGACACATAAACATGGTACTATTTATAATCAATTAAAATCATTGTATTAACTCTCTAGCAGACAACTATAAAATGAAACAATAAATTTAAATTCTGATTCTAAGTGAAAGCCAATATGAATGTTGTATTCATAATGCAGTGCAATGTTGGATGGATGTATGTACCCATCTGTGTGTTTCTTTGTACATAATTTTAATTGGTATTTCAGTTCAACTTTGCTTTTTCTCCGCCGGCACCGTTGGTCGAGTTTGAGTTTGTCTTCAGAAAAACAACATAACACAAGTATTCTTGCTATGACACAAACAGATTATATATAAAGAAATAAAAAAAAAAATAACAAGGTTTATGACGTTGTTACATTAAGTATGACGTGACATGCTGGCATAAATAATAGGAAGTGAATTTTACACGAACATCTAAGCTTCTGTTATGACAAGTGTTTAACTCTTCATTGTATCTACCTTGCGTGCGTCATGGTGTATTCACTATTCAATGTGGTACACGCACGGGTAAACCGTATATTGCAGCTAAGCTCACACGAGAGATGCGCTCGGCGTGACGTGCAATCTTTTCATACATACTAAATTGATTAATTTTGATAAAATGAGAAAGAATGCCAAATAGCCAGAGGTGATCAGTGATGCTATGTATCGACAGAGGGAACCCCCACTGGACAAAGCTTTGGTCACGTTTTAGGTGGTGTATGTATATGTTGTTTATAATAATAATGATTATTATTATTTTTATTATTTAAAAGGCTACGACTCACGCCCGCAAAGTGAATTACTGCGACTTTATACCGAATTATATATTTTAGTCATTAACGGGGAGGGACAGTCTCACTACTAAAACCACGCAAAATTAACTTGTTTTGGTTATATCTGAGTTGGCTTCGTTACACAATTTTAAAAAAGTTGTTATAAAACATCAATTAGTTTCATAAGAACTTAACACTGGATTAAAGATGTTTCAACTATTTGTATGCTTGCGGCTTTTATTTTGAAAGCCATATTAAAGAATTAATAATGTAACCAAAATGACATGCCGTAATGTTTGAAATTGTGTTAATCCAATTTTTAGTTCTTATGACATTTAATTTTGGTTATAGTCCAACCAATGTTTTAATGAGACACCTGTGTAGGTGTGTACGTATCTCCCGGAGGCCACGGGCAAATTGCTTCCTTTGGTAGATATAAGGGGATCTAGTGATCGTGAAGTCACGTGGTACTGTCAATTGTGCTCAGGAGCTCGAGCGTAACCCAAAGAGATGTCAATATAGAAGATATCGGAGAATGTTCTTATAAAAGTGTATTCTTTGATTTTATTGGAGGATCACGAAATAAATTAGAAGAAGGCATAAATGATGAATATCATCACCCCCTTATTAGCGATATCGTATATCAATCGGGTGGACTTTATCGACCACCTCGTCCGATAGAGACAATGATCGATATTCTTCCTTCCCGAGGGATTCTCGTCTTGAAAGATTAGTCTTACGACGGGTCATTATTCTTTCTAAAACCCACCGCTGGAGAATCAGAGTGAACAAGCTTACCCTAACCGCACGACTGTACATGTGTGAATGAAGGTTAGTAATTGAAAGATGGGCGCCTAATTTAATAATGCATCAGACGTGTACATGGACATAGATCCAATCTGGGACGAACAAGCCACTTGTCGTGTTTATTCGCCCTTGCAAACGCAATGAGATATGATGATGATGATGATGATGCTGATGATGATGATTTATGTCGATGCGACTCACGTTTGTCGCAATATTAAACCATTTGATTCTCAAAAACAGTATTAAATACTTTCATATTGAAAAATTATCATGCACACATAAAGAATATTTTTTAGTAATAACGTGTTGTATGTTAAACTTACAATAATGAAATATGTCATGTTTATTTATAAACTAAACCCATTGTTTTTCATCTTAACCGATCACTACAATTAAATAGAGCCTTCAGGTTTTATAAACAACTTGCTGATAAATAGTTGACACATTGACAATGCAGTCAAATGAATTTAAAATGTCATGCAAACCCATAAAGACCAATGTAAATTTATAATATTTTTAAACAATTCACATATTATTTGGTCTTAGATACAGCTGATATTATGTTGTTGTTTTAATGAAATAAATTGATTGTTAAATTTTGCGTTATAGCAAACAGTTTTCATTAACATAAATTTAGGACCTTAATTTTACAACAAACTGTGAAGGTGAAGTCCACACGCTTGGACAAGTCATCTTTTATAATTACTGAGCCTGAGGTGAGCCCAAATTAAATGCCACTTATCAAATACTGTTACCATACAATGGCCATCGAAATTTCATCTAGGTACTCTATAACGCGTAGCTGCATCTGACAGTTATAAGTAATCAATCAATCTATCGCAACCTGTAACTACGGACTTTATATCGGGTAAAAATGAAAACAGATTGGTACTGTGAAAATTGATGTGTAGTTTTGTTTTAAATAAATAAAAGATTTGAGAACATATAATTAATTTCATACATTGATTGTATGTGATTATTTGTTGTGTAAATCCACCCGTTATCGACATCGGCTCGGGGTGAAACGCATAGTTCGTTTAGTAACATTCGTATTGTGCTCTGATATTGATTTATTTTTAGGGTAATATAATCTGCGTTAATTTAATTTATCAACTCCTCATTATTACGGTTTAATTTTCAAATACAAATTATGAAATGCTGGGATATTTGAAATTTGCCATTTTACTGACTAGTTATTTTATTGAAATACCGATGCTGAACCAAATGTGTTCTTATTTGCGTAATACTTTTAGTTGCATATTTCTTCTAGCAATTATGCAGTAAACCAATAGTCCAAAATAAGGAAGCGCTTGTTTAATAAGAGATATTGAGATTGACAGATAGGGATACCAAACACAACTAACCACTAACAAACACCAATAGTTTATACCAATTAACCAAACAACATAACAATTATTTATCTGTGCTAACACATTATGGGTGCTTTGGGTAGATTTTCACTGGATCCCTTCGAATGAAAACATGAAAGTATGACCACGTTCCACCAGACCACTAGGATTCTGGTGGGTTTCGGCATCCATCTCAAATGTACTTATAGGTACCGCCAACAATATATTATTTCATTTATTATTCATTCACACATTGTACATACAACTGATTTCGTCACAAATTAATAAAGTTTTGTGAATATTTAATACAAGATTGATATAATCCTAAGAAATCGGTCACTTTGTATGGATTCTATTGATCATATTATCCTTGAACGATAAAATTAGTCAACTTTATTAATAACAGATGGAACCTTATTGAAAAATCTTTCACAGGTTAGAGTATTTGAACTTCGTATAAAAAAAACATCTCATTAACGGAACACGACAATGAACACTCCACAATAATAATATAATACATTTTCTCTTATAGGAATCAATTTATTATTCTTTAAAACTCCAAATAATTATTTGGAATTGGCAAAATTTATAGTACGTTCATGGCATAGTAAAATGTTATTGCGATTTACATTTTAATTACTGATTGGCAATACAATTTCCGAACAAAGGATTATGAGTATTTTTATCAGGAGTGCATACTTACATTGGTGAGCTGTCCCCATCCAACTGGCTCGAACGAGAAGTTCACGTGAGGGTCGTTGGGGTAGGTGTCGGCTGGGGTGCGCTGTCCATGCCGGAATATCTGCAACAACAATCCAGGTACAACTTTTAAACAATCGCACTTTAGAAAGAAACTGGGACAAATGTAATCTACTATTTAATTTAGTCTAATGTTCCATAGTTCGATGAAGGTCGATAAAAAGATAACATTGCGTGAACTTCGAATTTGAACAAAAGTGCCGTTTTAAACATAAAATTCACGATTATGGAGGATAAACAAATTAGATGATCATCAATAATCGACACAAGTACATATTATGACGGTGTATTTTTTAGTGAATTTTGTTTTCCTTTGAATGTCCAAGAGCAATTGTTTTACCACGTGTGAGAAGAAGAAAGGAATACATGTGTTAGAAGAATAGAGTTGGGATATCTTGCTTGAGACGTGACTCTTTACTATTTCTAAATTACTAGATTCCCGCTTCAGGCTGGGATTTGTTTACCTAAGTTTGGAATATAATCTATTTATATGTAAACGGTGACTTTGGAGCTGTCATATCAACAAGACTCATAGTTAGTGCCATAATGACCCCCACTGCAAATCACTTCTTGTAACTGAGTATGTATATTTGTTAAAATGTGAGTACAGACGCTTACACCAATGCGAGGACCCGTCTTTGCTAGATGGGAAGTAGCGGTGCCGTATGTATCTCACCTCATTACTAATCGTCATGACGTATATACACTATTCTGCTTATCTTAGCTGACATTGCTATTATCATAGTTTAGTAATTCACTGTGTTGTATTAAAGTTGCATTGCTACAAATTAAGTAGGTCACGAAGGAACATAAAATCTATCTTACCTCAACGACTTTTCTCACTCGCATTTTTTTACCGGGTAGAGAGGTAAATTGTCCTATGTTGGCTTACATAACTTACATCATGATGGGTTTAGGTTTAACAACGTAGCTATATGATATTTGCCTGCAGCTTAGTTACTATGAGATAACTAATCTCAAACGCATTATAACTCGTATTACTGTTCCCAATTGCCGACTGTTCTCCTCACTATAACATATTTTGTCTTTGAGTTGTACTAGTTCGTGGTATAGACCGTGATTGTAATCCATGGAGGTCATTCTTTAGAGACTTTAGAGAAGCCTACGGGGGTATATTTAACGAATTGACTAAGTTCCTTTAATTGTGATTGTAATGTTTGTCCTTTGTCGGAAGAGTGAATACCAAATAAATGTTTTTTAAAAATAGGAGATAGCGTAGGATCCCTAGCCTACTTTTCTTATATTCTTTGTTCATTAAAATTGTATGTACATATAAGCCTCCTTCTTTGGTTCATTGCATGGCCATTTAGAGGTATGCGGCTTGTCAAGATGTTGAGGGTATCATGCCAGTAATATCGGCAAGGTAAATTTTAGCTTTTATGTGGCACTCACAAGTTTACTTGACGTAGCCGTCCAAAGGTGGCTAACTATAACTCTAGCGTAATTTTCTTACTATCTAATACTTCACTTTGCCACCATATAACGTAGGCTCATTGGCGTCGGAACAAGGGTTGGCAAGGGGGAAATGCTCCCCTTACTTTCATGCCATAATGGTATAATGGTGGGGGGGGGGGGGGGGGATATTAGATTTGGAAACACGTTTGAAAATAGATATTATATGTATTGTGGTCCTTAGTTGCGTGCCCGAAAAGTCAAGATTTCTACTTTTTGGGAAAGCAGCGTCGGATGATTATGTCAACTGTCAACAATTTATTTCCAAGAAGAAACAACCTAACAATTGCAGGAATGTATGTATTATCCGTTGTATTGTTTTTTATGTCAAGATATCACTTCAACACGCGTTTGAGGTCATCAAACATAATGCAGGGCTAATTTCCCCAGCTATATCACCCACCTCGTTGCGTGTACAAATTAAACTATGCGAGTGGATAACTAGTGGATTTTTGGAGGGGTGATACACACATAAACCAACTTTTTCATCCCGTTAAGTTCACCATTACCATGTATTGAGTCTTGAATTGCCCCCCATTATATCAAAAACGTTCCGACACGCCTGCGTAGGCTTTTGCAGAGAGGGTGGTGGCATAGTAGGCCTATGTTTGTACTGATACACACTGTCTTAGAACTCAACAGCCAAATGACCTCCGTCCAGCTGTATGAATATTGCATATATTTTGTTTCGTTATCTGTAGACCCTGGTATTATCTATAGCTACGGCTGCGGTATCTATCCACAATTTCGATTTAAAAAGTTGTTTTAAAGATACGATAACACAAAACCGTACATTCTCATCGCTATTTGAGCTCTGACTGGGCAACGGGGAAATAGCTATACCACATACCACACCACACCTCGCCTTCCATGCTCGACATTCTCATCGCTATTTGAGCTCTGACGGGCAACGGGGAAATAGCTATACCACATACCACACCACACCTCGCCTTCCATGCTCGACATTCTCATCGCTATTTGAGCTCTGACGGGCAACGGGGAAATAGCTATACCACATACCACACCACACCGCGCCTTCCATGCTCGACATTCTCATCGCTATTTGAGCTCTGACGGGCAACGGGGAAATAGCTATACCACATACCACACCACACCTCGCCTTCCATGCTCGACATTCTCATCGCTATTTGAGCTCTGACGGGCAACGGGGAAATAGCTATACCACATACCACACCACACCTCGCCTTCCATGCTCGACATTCTCATCGCTATTTGAGCTCTGACGGGCAACGGGGAAATAGCTATACCACATACCACACCACACCGCGCCTTCCATGCTCGACATTCTCATCGCTATTTGAGCTCTGACGGGCAACGGGGAAATAGCTATACCACATACCACACCACACCTCGCCTTCCATGCTCGACATTCTCATCGCTATTTGAGCTCTGACGGGCAACGGGGAAATAGCTATACCACATACCACACCACACCTCGCCTTCCATGCTCGACATTCTCATCGCTATTTGAGCTCTGACGGGCAACGGGGAAATAGCTATACCACATACCACACCACACCTCGCCTTCCATGCTCGACATTCTCATCGCTATTTGAGCTCTGACGGGCAACGGGGAAATAGCTATACCACATACCACACCACACCGCGCCTTCCATGCTCGCGCTCGATCTCGCTTCATAAACTGAAATGTTAATCTCAAAAATAAATATCTATCGGTAAATACGATTCGATCACTTTCAACTACATCGCTTATCTGCTACAAAGTCTACCTTCATTTAACAGTGCTTAGAGTACCTGAGCACGTTGCCTGTAGACCATGTTTACCTTTAATTACGCTGGCTGGCACTAAAGGGAAAGGGATATAGAAGAGCCGTCGATACGACGCAATCCGTTTACGATGCCCAAAATGATCGCACAGCGATACCGTACTAGATTTTGCTCATTGAATAAAAACTTAATCGTAGTAGCTTACTTTTATGGGACAAAATAAAATAAACACCTTGACGTCATATGATCACAATTCGGCACAGTTCGGCAATCGAAGGGGGCTCTCATGCATACTTCCTCTCCTCTCATATATTTTATCACTTTTCATATCATACTCTTCTGTTGTCATGTTATTCTTCCACCTTTGTGATCCAAACTCCCTCCACCCTGTTCTTTTCCCTCCACTGTCCCATTTGAGAGCCCTGCCCTACTTTGCTGGACTCCCCTTATGACGACCTCTGCTATATGTGTAATGGATCTGATTCGGACATGTGGCTTTTTTCATCTTCATATATCACCCACTCATCGTCTCGATTAGCCAAAGTTGCAAAAATGTGGAACGTAAAAACGAAAATATCATCACCAAGCAAAATAAATCCCTTTATGTCCCTGTTATGTTGTGTGATCCAATCAAATACATCCTGACGTCACGGCCAGTAATCCGAGATTACTTCTGAGAAGACTTCTGGACTGACAGAGATGACAGTCCGTAGCACCTGAGGCTCTAATTCGGCAAGTCACCGGTTCAATACCCGCTACCGGCAATCTTAACTGAAGGTTTTTCCAAGGTTTTTCTCAGTCACTAGGCGTATGCTGGGATTGAATTATACCAAAGAGTAATCTTTGATTATACGGACTGCCCAACTATTCCAAATTCCAAGGGGCAAGGGGGCAATGTTAGGGGGCCCTCATTCCAGAACAGTATTCAAACTAACACATAGATAGCGCTGCTAAGCAACACCCTTATCTGCGCCATTGATGATTTAACAATAAAGCAACAATGAACAATTGACAGATAAACTCATCCTTATAGTAGCTTATTTTCTTGCCACCAGAATGCGTCTAGTCTATTTTGAGGGGCCAATAGCCGGTTGTAAAGTGTTCCGTAACCCAGGAGCAACAGGTTGCAACTTACAAACTGGAATGAGGGCCCTGAAAAAGGACATCGATTGTCCCATGGCCAGGTCTCATACGAAAAATTATTATTATTATGAGATGAATTCTGCATCGCAACAAAATGTTCAATGTCTGAATCTAGAGCAGCGCTGTACGTAGGAGAAAGTTGTTTGTTTAGGTGACGCCTACTTACCACATGGGCAAGCTGTATCTCCGCGGCCACTAGACTGCAAAGAGAGGCGACCAGCACCAACCTGGATGCTACCTTGACTGCCATTGCTCGTGGACTGACAGTCTAGTCTGCACGCACTTTCATTATATACACTCCGCCTCGGCGAAGAGTAATCACGGGAAGTACTCAAGGTTAGCCGTGATTACCACCACTTTGCAAAGATTGATCATTAATTGTAGGGAATATGTTTTGACGTTAATTTGTAATTTTTATTCTTATATCAAACTTGTTACATCTTGAATGCCAAATTATTTTTTATTTTTTTGATTAATGTTTTTGTCGGTGTGCTAATTATTTAAATCAAAATTAATTTGTTTCGGTCATGTTGGTATGAACCGTGTGCAGTGGATTAGACACGGCAGCAAACTGAAATTTGTGTATGGCCCCAGACTAATTATATTCCGTAATAAGAAGCTAAATTACTTGGACGGAAGCTATTTTCTGTGCTTAACACAACGATACTTGTTATTATTATTGATAGCTTCATATATTTGTCCATAGTAGGCTTATTTACGTTTAATTTGAAATGTTAATATTTATTTTTCATGCGATATTAAAATATGTATTCAACAATGCAAAATGGACAGATGAATTATACATTATGCATTGTTTTATTTGCGATTTTTATGCATGGGAAACAACGTATCATCAAGTTATGCAAGGTGAAACGAGAGCAAGCAGTGCAAGGCCATTTATTTATGGTCTTCATACTAACGCATGCAACGTAATTAACTCCACTGACTGACGAATTCTGTCTGGCTTATTAAGGAATTACCATTTCTCACTCTTCTTTGTGCTCAGGTATTGGAACGAACGGTCGACGAAATATTAATGTCTTCTACTAGATGTATTAGCTCCCGAACCCAATATAATAAAGGAATTCGTGAGCTAATACATCTAGTAGAAGACATTAATATTTCGGGTACGTACCAACTAGGCTACGACCAACTGGGCTACGACCAACTGGGCTACGACTTAGTAAAATGATTCCCAACTGGGATACGGTTTCAACTGAGCTACGATGCAGCTTGGCTACGGTTTTTCATTGATCGTTCTCAACTGGGCTACGGTTCCAACCGAGCCACGATTCAATAGGGCTGCGTCCAACTGGGCTACGATGCAGTAAGATCTTTCCCAACTGGGCTAAGGTTTCAACTGAGCTACGATGCGACTAAGATACGAGTATTCTTTGATAGTTCCCAACTGGGCTACGGTTCCAACTGGACTGCGATCCAACACAATACCGCGCTTCGCGCGAAATAACCTTCCTTTCGTGGGGTGTCAAGTAGCTGGGCACGGTCACTTTCGAGAGATTAGAATCCAACGGATCGTAGCCCACTCCCATCGTACTCGCATTCATATTCACATAAATAATAGCTTATTTTAGTTTTAAGTGGTTGTTCCGAGATAGTCGGGACTCCGCTTTGATTAACGTATGGAACGAATGAAGGTAGAGGATTTCTTTGACATACATAAATTATGCCTTCTCATAATTTACCAAGATTATGATTAAAGTTATGTGTATTAAGAAGTTGAATGAAGACTTTTCATTCTTTTCAGAATTGAGGGGACATTTCGTCTGAAATTTGAGAAATAATTGGAAATTATACAAAAGACAAGGTCCACTAAATGGCCGGTAGCTGCGAGCGCGGTTTTGGAGTTCGACGAGACCACGCCAGGGGAAGGAAATTTCTTTATCGACTCTGCCATTGCTTGAGTCGAGCACAAGCCTCAATTCTAAAAATAGCCATGTGGCCGTGTTTTGTTTCGGACAAACATTGAATGTGAACCAATCAAAGAAAGATATAACAATGGAGTTCCCTAGCAACACGTTGTTTGTCTGCGTGTGATGTCACAACCACCTAAAGTGAGTATTGTGCTCTACTTGATCTCCGCCTAGCGGAGGCTCGTCGAACTCGCATAGTAGACCTTGGAGGTGGGAGGTGTACAAGGTCCGTCCCCTGGCGGGGGCTCGTCGAACCTCCGCCAGGGGATCGGTGGACCTTGGAAGGTGTAGAAATAACAACGAAAGACGAAATTTGACAGCTTCTACTGTTGGAAATAAATTTGCAGGTTCTTTCGCCCGTCCTGCTTGAGACTGCAGTGATAGCAGCGCATTGTAGACCTGATGGAGGAGAGAGCAGAAATAGCAGCTGATCTATGGAAGACAGGCGAACGCCCGAAATCCGCATCAACTGGCGCGGCACTGCAACGCAACATAACGTACATTATTCCGTGCTAGCGAGACGGATTGAAAAGAGTCAAAAGGTATTCACAAAATAACATCAAAAAATTATCTTTCTCTTACCGAACAATACAAACACGTAATTCCAATCTACGATAGTAAGTTCTTGATTTTCGTCAACCTTAACATCGCGTCAGTTCAATTACCAGTCACTTTTAGTCAGCTACTGGTTGGCTGCTCGGCCGTCAGCAGCAGGCAGTAAGGAACTGTACTCTCTGGTTTGTAGCAGCTTTTGCACGCCCAGAGAGCAGCTCCGCGAGACAGGCTAACGCGCAATTAGCTGCTAGTTCTTGCTCTCTCAGGTTTATAGTAGACTAGGCGAGCATACCTTATATGACGTGACATTTTGACAACCGAAGAACATTTAGATAACTTTGAGACAATATCCATCCTGACAATGGTTTTCGTCGTTTCCCATTGTCCATAGAGTCACCAAGTACAATATTTATCTATGAGTGGAATTTCTATAGGATGGCTTCGAGAAATCGGCCACGACCGTACACACGACGCAAAGAAGGTCGTATTTTCATTTTATGAGTTTGAACACAGTGTATTATATGAATATGGACAATTACGGTAACGACTGAAGTTAAACAAAGTACTTCATGGAAATACTTGACATTAGATCCGTAATTATCACACCGGCTTTGACTGAGATTGATGACTGTATTAAACTAGTAACAATTGTGAATCAGTGGCTGTTTTTACGGTGTGTAAGGTGTGACAATTGCACACCTATTTAATCAGGAAAAAAGACTAATAATAATAATGGCAAATAATGGTAATAAAAATGGTAATAATGGTAATGGGATAAGGATAATCGGAGTCTTCGATTCAACGAATATATACTGTGTGTAGGTAGTATGTATCTAGTTATTAAGTACATAAAATCGTACAAAAATAATATAATAATAATATGGTAGAGGGTAATCGGATTTTTTGTCTGTAACTCAAGGTGTATACGAAGTGTAATATGTATCTAGTTATTACATAAATACAAGAAAAATCACTTTAAATTTGCTCTTAAAATTTAAAGCGAAACCACATCCAGACAAAGTGAAGTGAGAACTCACCTTTGCATAACAAAATTAAGCTGTTTAAGCTGGATATTTCACCGTTATTTAAACTACAAATTCGCTTAAGAACTCGTTTTTAGGTCATTAAAACTAACAGTGCAAAAAAAAATTAGCCTACGGCGAATTTGCCCCAGATTCCAGCTATTTTGCGCCACCTCGTTTTTTTGGAATTGCACACCTGATATTATGTTCAAAAACCGCCATTGAAGTAAATTTAAATAATTTAGACACATGGAAATACCTGACATTGCCACATTGACATATAATACGAGTTTTTATTTTAAATCCCTATACACAACATAATAGTTTGACTTGAAACACAGTTAAAACTAGAAGTAATAACATGTAAAACATCAATTGATAAACTAAACATGATTAGTGTAGAAGAAACAAACCAAATATAATGCAAACGTTGAATTTCAATACGACATTATTAGATATTCTAAATAAATACCATATTGCACAGCTAGATAACAATAATAAGAGCATCAACATGCTCTATGTCGCTGCATAAAACAGCATTTTTAAGAATATATAGAGTCACTAAACATATCAAAGCTCTTTCGAGTTATCTATCTTCTTGTTCGTTTGGGTATGGTTAAGAACAACATAGTATGTCTATGATGTGAAGGACTAGTACCACGTCTCCATAATACGAATGGTAGCAGACTCCACTTTTGTTATCGTATCATAGTTTAATGTTACTATTATACAAACAGATGAGAGCTCATTCGTGCTCTAGAAATTTAACTAAAAAGGTTTGTACAAAGCAAACACGTGTAGAGTAAATCCATCTTGAACATGTTATGAATTATAAATTATAACATTATAACCTCTGGGAAATGGGTCGTTGTTGTTCATTGAGCTACCAAAATAACCAGTTCATCGAAAATATTGTAAACATGTTTGTGTCAATAATTAATAGGATTTCAGTTAGGTATAAAACAATCGCAAAGAAGCAAACAAAATAAAACAATCGCAAAGAAGCAAACAAAATATATTTGAATTATAAATATGACGGTTACACTGTTGCAATTAAATGGTAGACCTATGTCATGAGAAAGACTAAAATTAAAAAGTACTACTCCGCTAGCATCCACGTGTGTTTCTTTAGTTCTTGTTTCTTCTCTGCTGGTCCTGGCGTACGCTCGTCAAGAAATGACCCAAATAAGTATCCGTTGATACGGATTTATTAGATGACCGTTTCTGCGTCTCACTTGAAGTAACTGCTTCATTTTTATTACACTGCAAGTCATATTGTTAGTGTGGTTCGTTGATCTAGTGGGTTTATTCCTGCTTTCAATGCAGAATGTCCAGGGTTAGATTCCTGGTACTGACTCAAAGTCAACTCTATTGATATGATACTGGTGTACATGTAAAGGTGACGTTTACAGTCGTTATAGCAACGAAGCACATGATTAAATGTTCATCTTAAATTGTTATCTTAATTATTCAATAAATATTCTATTCTATTCTACATGGATGTCCTTGCACTGAAAATCAGCTTGTAACTGTGTGTGCAAACTATAAATAAAAAAGTATTTTGTTTATTAATTTAGCAAGAATAATTTAGCTTTGTGCCAATATGATTTGATTAATAAGCCTGGTTCATTATTAAATTCAGAGTGGATCGCAACCTTAGAAGTGACGTCACTAGGAATTGACAAAGAGCATATTAAATGACGATTTGCCGTCCAGACATAAGTTTCCGTAAAGTAGCCAGCTGTCAGATAACGAATTAATTCTCCACCCAATCTGAAAATTGGTTAATTTTCCGTTAACGTGCTGTGACCCTAAAGTGTATTGCAATGAATCTGTGGTCCTAAGATCCCGCCCACCTTTCCCTACCTCACTCCATACCTCGAATCGCCGGTCGAGCCAGCCGCGAGGGGTACCCGGCTCGAGCCGGCGATTCGAGGTATGGAGTGAGGTAGGGGAAGGTGGGAGGGATTCTAGGACCACAGATTAATTGCAATACACTTTAGTCCAAAATATTTTCAATTTTATCAATAGGATATTTTTCATATCCTGAAGGACGTTCAGTTCCACATGATATGATGTATTTTATTTCGAATTAACAGTGACCATAACGAAATGTTCTTATATGTATGGATCCAAGGTTCTATTTGGCATGATTTGTTCAATTTATGTACAAAGTTATAAAGTAATGAAAAAAGTAACAATTATAAACATGAGTCTGTAAGCAGTCATAGAAGGTCGATGGGGATAGACGTGACAGGTAACTTAGTTTTATACCAGTTCCAGTTGTGAATAATGGAGATCGCATTCATTTATAATCTTCACTAGTTTCTTTACAATTTGCCAAACTAACACATTATAATTTATAATGTATGTATTTCAGGTATTTCTGCATGTAAAGACTATAATAATATGATGTTATTCATATGGCGTGTAAAATTTATATTTATTGTTGTTCTTGCTCAAAATTCATAATTATTTTACTTTATTAATAGGCTTTATATGGAAATATAATGGCAAATGATTTAAATGTCTGGAGCAGAACATTACCGGTTCTTAAGGGCTATACTAATCTGTAATTGAGGTCAACATACTTTAGCAAGCGAGAAATACCCACGGTCGAAGACTTAAGAAACTCGTTATTCATTGTTTTGCCTACCTTGGCTATCAACTGTAACTAACAATCAGTTGAACGCTCCTTTCAGGTTTAAGGTTTGTCTTGGGGTAACGTCTTGACAACGACTAGTTTTCTGTTGACATTATTTTGGAACTTATTACTTTCTCAACGAAGAAGCAATAAGCATACAAAGGGATGGGGTTCGAAGCAAGAGACCGGAGAATCCCAATCAGTGAAATCAGTTGAGCGTTCTTTGTCGTAGGTGAACACAAAACATCTGCCATCATCCACTTCAGAGTACACGTCTGAAAAGGAATAAATTGCCAGTGTATATAATAACTTATTATGAGGCCTCATTGTGAAGTTACAACCGTCAACAATTATGTCAGTATCTAAACGGGAAAAACAAATTACGTGGGATAAGTTCAAATTCCTGTGGCTGTGTTTTCCGTTTTTATTTACACGACGTGTTCGATAAAAACAGAAAATAAAAAGAGCTTTTAAGTTTTGTCACTGTTATTTCATCCTGATGGTTGTATCTGTTTAAAAGATCCTATAGTAATATTATGTTTTTGGTAACTATGCTATGTCTAATATCTTCACTTTGTTAAGTTTAAACTTATACTACAAATTTTACCTAAAAGAGGAAATCGGTTAGTACATCGCATCAATTTGCCGCTCAAGTTGTTGCGTACTTGTAATTCAGCGATACAGATTTATAATTACCCAACGTGTTTGATCAGAATAGTCACATGTGCAGCTCTTTACCTATGTCCACATGCTTTATAGGCATGCACTGAAAAATAATAATTTTGTAATATTTGTTTAATGTTTAAATTATATTTAAGAAACTCAAATTATAGACGAAAAAATACAGGTTTTAAACGGACTGAGAATGTAGTTCTAGTTCCGAAACGAAGGGATTGATTTCAGTCTTGAAGCCGGTAAGTTAAAAAAGGATAAAAACCCTTTCGTGAGAATTGCAGTTATGTAGACAGAATCATCAATCTCCACTCCAGCTATAGCACAATTTGCGCCATATAGATTATATTATATTTTATTGAAAAGAATATGAAACGTTAATGGAAATTCAAGCTAATACCCTAATAATTAAATTGGTTGCATATTTGTTCGTGGCTGTAAATGTGCATATGAGTCGGAATAGTTACCTTTATTTACCCAGAATTCCATGCTGGGGTTCGTTGAAGCTATGTAATCGTTTCTCTTATCGTCTTCACTGATATCGTAGATCATTGCTGCTTCTAGGCTGCATTGGTCGTGCGCTTCGTCATAGGTTGCAGGCACTGTGTAGATCTTGTACCATCCAGGCTCAAACTCCGGCTTATACACGTATCCTAAATATGTAACACAGGTTTATTATACGGTTTATTTTACTTGGGATTTATATTAATGACTCGCTCACGCTCGAATGCAAGGTGATAACAATAAGATCCGTATACAAAGTTCCCCGGTAGGTACTTGTCGACACTCCCAGGTCCGACTATTGTCGCAACAACTTGCGTTCTAACGGAATTATAGCTTTCAATTAAGCCAAAACAACATTAGGATATGACCTGTTACATTCTATAAACATTTTCAGGGTCAATTTTTTAAATATTTCTTGTAGTTTATTTCATTATTCTATTACATCTACGAAATCCAATACTCGGCAGTAGTTTTGATGTCAAACTCTTAAACTATAGTAGAAGAATTATCATAAATATTTAAATATTGTACAGAAATGTTATATCTAAGTATGGGTGCTAATAATTTAGTGACAAGTTCGTTAAAAAATAATTTCTCCATATTTAAATTATGCAAAAAAATACTTTCGATGAAAATATTCGACGAAATAATACGAAGAATCTGTTCAAAATTGCGTATAATATTTTTTAACAAGTTGGTCCAAACTGTAAGTACACTCATATTTCTAAGTATTGGAAGTAGATATGACTTTCTTGTACAAGTGGGTAAATATTTAATAATAATCCTACTGTTGCTTGACGACCAATAAGTCTGTAAAACGCCTGCTGCCGCACGCTCATAAAAACTCACGGCTGATTGTCTTAAATTGATACCCAAACAAAATTAGGCGTACAGAAAAAAAGTAGACTTACATTCGTGTGTCGTTACTTAATACTCTAACACAATGGATTACTTATGTCTTATAAACATAATGAAACGGTGTGCATTGTGTTTAGGGTTACCCTTACCGCTGGGTAGAGTACTGGACTTGCTTGACGCTGTACTTGGGTTGAGGGATCCGGATCCTGTGGTTGCTTGTTCCTGCAAAATATACTTGTTGTATTGAACTCAATTTTGATCAACAACAAATACAGCAATAATATTTACTTAAAATGGAATATTTATGTTTTAGAGTGTAACATTTTTAACCTTTATCACAAAGCAACTATCAGTAAGACATAACTTATTAAAATGTTCTAGTGTCTTGAATATAATTTACTTTGTAACTATGGTAGTTTCTTATAAGGCTCTGGCGAGTATTTCATTTAACTTGAATATTCTGTTGTTCCGTTCTGTCACGTAGGCCTACTAAGGGATAACCATGACATTTAACTTGAATATTCTGTTGTTCCGTTCTGTCACGTACTAAGGGTTTAACCATGAAATTTCCATTGTCAAACACTAGAGCTCCCGTTGACATAAATTATATTGTATATGGTATATTGTGTTATGTTTAATAATAATAATAATAATAATAATAATTTATTATTATTATTAAGAACAAGAATAAGAAATAATGATTCATTCATTTCATTGATGTATGGCCAAAATGGATCAGATATTAATTTCCATTTGAAACATGTGCAGAAAACTTGCTGACTGTGTCTAACGTATCCGGTCAAACTTACTAATAAACAGTTAATTTCATTATGTAGGGACCATTTATACAAAGCACTCGTTATACCGCTTGTATTAATTGATTACAACTAAACGGTGTGTTTAAATATCAACACTCACATACCCGGAGTGTAATGGTGTTCTGTTGTTCCGTTGGAGTAGCCTCCAGGACCGCTTTTATTGTTGTCCCTGGTTCGATATTTGTGACGGTTGTCTGTTGAGCTGTTTCTGTAGTCATTGCCTCCAAGACCGCTTTTATTGTTGCCCCTGGTTCGATATTTGTGATGGTTCGCTCTTGGGGTGTATCAGTTAAATATATTTTGTCTGACATTGTGGATGGAATAGTTGTTCCCGGGTCTGTTGTGATAATTGAACCAGTGTCTGTTGTTGTAATAGTTGAGCCCGGCTCTGTTGTTGTTATGATAGTTGTTGTTGCTGTGATAGTTGTCCCCGGGTCATTTGATGTGATAGATGTCCCCAGTTTTACTGGTGTGATAGCTGTATCCATGTCTGAGCTTGTGATAGTTTTCTGTTGGGTTGCATCAGTTAATATTGTATCTGGCACTGTGGACGCAATTGTTGTCCCCAGTTCTGTTGATGTGATAGCTGTATCCATGTCTGAGCTTGTGATAGTTTTCTGTTGGGTTGCATCAGTTAATATTGTATCTGGCACTGTGGACGCAATTGTTGTCCCCAGTTCTGTTGATGTGATAGCTGTATCCATGTCTGAGCTTGTGATAGTTTTCTGTTGGGTTGCATCAGTTAATATTGTATCTGGCACTGTGGACGCAATTGTTGTCCCCAGTTCTGTTGATGTGATAGCTGTATCCATGTCTGAGCTTGTGATAGTTTTCAGTTGGGTTGCATCAGTTAATATTGTATCTGGCACTGTGGACGCAATTGTTGTCCCCAGTTCTGTTGATGTGATAGCTGTATCCATGTCTGAGCTTGTGATAGTTTTCTGTTGGGTTGCATCAGTTAATATTGTATCTGGCACTGTGGACACAATTGTTGTCCCCAGTTCTGTTGATGTGATAGCTGTATCCATGTCTGAGCTTGTGATAGTTTTCTGTTGGGTTGCATCAGTTAATATTGTATCCGGCACTGTGGACGCAATTGTTTTCCTCAGTTTTGTTGATGTGATAGCTGTATCCATGTCTGAGCTTGTGATAGTTTTCTGTTGGGTTGCATCAGTTAATATTGTATCTGGCATTGTGGACGCAATTGTTGTCCCCAGTTCTGTTGATGTGATAGCTGTATCCATGTCTGAGCTTGTGATAGTTTTCTGTTGGGTTGCATCAGTTAATATTGTATCTGGCACTGTGGACGCAATTGTTGTCCCCAGTTCTGTTGATGTGATAGCTGTATCCATGTCTGAGCTTGTGATAGTTTTCTGTTGGGTTGCATCAGTTAATATTGTATCCGGCACTGTGGACGCAATTGTTTTCCTCAGTTTTGTTGATGTGATAGCTGTATCCATGTCTGAGCTTGTGATAGTTTTCTGTTGGGTTGCATCAGTTAATATTGTATCTGGCATTGTGGACGCAATTGTTGTCCCCAGTTCTGTTGATGTGATAGCTGTATCCATGTCTGAGCTTGTGATAGTTTTCTGTTGGGTTGCATCAGTTAATATTGTATCTGGCACTGTGGACGCAATTGTTGTCCCCAGTTCTGTTGATGTGATAGCTGTATCCATGTCTGAGCTTGTGATAGTTTTCTGTTGGGTTGCATCAGTTAATATTGTATCTGGCACTGTGGACGCAATTGTTATTCCCAGTTCTGTTGTTGTTATAGTTGTCTCCGGTTCTGTTGTTGTAATAGGTGTTCCTAGTTCTGTTGTTGTGATAGTTGTCTCCATGTCTGTTGTGATAGCTTTCTGTTGGGGTGCATCAGTTAATATTGTATCCGGCACTGTGGACGCAATTGTTGTCCCCAGTTCTGTTGATGTGATAGCTTTATCCATGTCTGAGCTTGTGATAGTTTTCAGTTGGGTTGCATCAGTTAATATTGTATCTGGCACTGTGGACGCAATTGTTATTCCCAGTTCTTTTGTTGTTATAGTTGTCTCCGGTTCTGTTGTTGTAATAGGTGTTCCTAGTTCTGTTGTTGTGATAGTTGTCTCCATGTCTGTTGTTGTGATAGTTTTCTGTTGGGTTGCATCAGTTAATATTGTATCTGGCATTGTGGACGCAATTGTTGTCCCCAGTTCTGTTGATGTGATAGCTGTATCCATGTCTGAGCTTGTAATAGTTTTCTGTTGGGTTGCATCAGTTAATATTGTATCTGGCACTGTGGACGCAATTGTTGTCCCCAGTTCTGTTGATGTGATAGCTGTATCCATGTCTGAGCTTGTGATAGTTTTCAGTTGGGTTGCATCAGTTAATATTGTATCTGGCACCGTGGACGCAATTGTTGTCCCCAGTTCTGTTGATGTGATAGCTGTATCCATGTCTGAGCTTGTAATAGTTTTCTGTTGGGTTGCATCAGTTAATATTGTATCTGGCACTGTGGACGCAATTGTTGTCCCCAGTTCTGTTGATGTGATAGCTGTATCCATGTCTGAGCTTGTAATAGTTTTCAGTTGGGTTGCATCAGTTAATATTGTATCTGGCACTGTGGACGCAATTGTTGTCCTCAGTTCTGTTGATGTGATAGCTGTATCCATGTCTGAGCTTGTGATAGTTTTCAGTTGGGTTGCATCAGTTAATATTGTATCTGGCACTGTGGACGCAATTGTTGTCCCCAGTTCTGTTGATGTGATAGCTGTATCCATGTCTGAGCTTGTGATAGTTTTCAGTTGGGTTGCATCAGTTAATATTGTATCCGGCATTGTGGACGCAATTGTTGTCCTCAGTTTTGTTGTTGTGATAGTTTTCTGTTGGGTTGCATCAGTTAATATTGTATCCGGCACTGTGGACGCAATTGTTGTCCCCAGTTCTGTTGATGTGATAGCTGTATCCATGTCTGAGCTTGTGATAGTTTTCAGTTGGGTTGCATCAGTTAATATTGTATCTGGCAGTGTGGACGCAATTGTTGTCCCCAGTTCTGTTGATGTGATAGCTGTATCCATGTCTGAGCTTGTAATAGTTTTCAGTTGGGTTGCATCAGTTAATATTGTATCTGGCAGTGTGGACGCAATTGTTGTCCCCAGTTCTGTTGATGTGATAGCTGTATCCATGTCTGAGCTTGTGATAGTTTTCAGTTGGGTTGCATCAGTTAATATTGTATCTGGCAGTGTGGACGCAATTGTTGTCCCCAGTTCTGTTGATGTGATAGCTGTATCCATGTCTGAGCTTGTGATAGTTTTCAGTTGGGTTGCATCAGTTAATATTGTATCTGGCACTGTGGACGCAATTGTTGTCCCCAGTTCTGTTGATGTGATAGCTGTATCCATGTCTGAGCTTGTGATAGTTTTCAGTTGGGTTGCATCAGTTAATATTGTATCTGGCACTGTGGACGCAATTGTTGTCCCCAGTTCTGTTGATGTGATAGCTGTATCCATGTCTGAGCTTGTGATAGTTTTCAGTTGGGTTGCATCAGTTAATATTGTATCTGGCACTGTGGACGCAATTGTTGTCCCCAGTTCTGTTGATGTGATAGCTTTATCCATGTCTGAGCTTGTGATAGTTTTCTGTTGGGTTGCATCAGTTAATATTGTATCTAGCATTGTGGACGCAATTGTTGTCCCCAGTTCTGTTGATGTGATAGCTTTATCCATGTCTGAGCTTGTGATAGTTTTCTGTTGGGTTGCATCAGTTAATATTGTATCTAGCATTGTGGACGCAATTGTTGTCCCCAGTTCTGTTGATGTGATAGCTGTATCCATGTCTGAGCTTGTGATAGTTTTCAGTTGGGTTGCATCAGTTAATATTGTATCTGACACTGTGGACGCAATTGTTTTCCCCAGTTTTGTTGATGTGATAGCTGTATCCATGTCTGAGCTTGTGATAGTTTTCTGTTGGGTTGCATCAGTTAATATTGTATCTGGCACGGTGGACGCAATTGTTGTCCCCAGTTTTGTTGGTGTGATAGCTGTATCCATGTCTGAGCTTGTAATAGTTTTCTGTTGGGTTGCATCAGTTAATATTGTATCCGGCACTGTGGACGCAATTGTTCTCCCCAGTTCTGTTGCTGTGATAGCTGTATCCATGTCTGAGCTTGTGATAGTTTTCTGTTGGGTTGCATCAGTTAATATTGTATCTGGCACTGTGGACGCAATTGTTCTCCCCAGTTCTGTTGCTGTGATAGCTGTATCCATGTCTGAGCTTGTAATAGTTTTCTGTTGGGGTGCATCAGTTAATATTGTATCCGGCACTGTGGACGCAATTGTTGTCCCCAGTTCTGTTGATGTGATAGCTGTATCCATGTCTGAGCTTGTGATAGTTTTCAGTTGGGTTGCATCAGTTAATATTGTATCTGGCACTGTGGACGCAATTGTTGTCCCCAGTTCTGTTGATGTGATAGCTGTATCCATGTCTGAGCTTGTGATAGTTTTCAGTTGGGTTGCATCAGTTAATATTGTATCTGACACTGTGGACGCAATTGTTTTCCCCAGTTTTGTTGATGTGATAGCTGTATCCATGTCTGAGCTTGTGATAGTTTTCTGTTGGGTTGCATCAGTTAATATTGTATCTGGCACTGTGGACGCAATTGTTGTCCCCAGTTCTGTTAATGTGATAGCTGTATCCATGTCTGAGCTTGTAATAGTTTTCAGTTGGGTTGCATCAGTTAATATTGTATCCGGCACTGTGGACGCAATTGTTGTCCCCAGTTCTGTTGATGTGATAGCTGTATCCATGTCTGAGCTTGTGATAGTTTTCTGTTGGGTTGCATCAGTTAATATTGTATCTGGCACTGTGGACGCAATTGTTCTCCCCAGTTCTGTTGATGTGATAGCTGTATCCATGTCTGAGCTTGTAATAGTTTTCAGTTGGGTTGCATCAGTTAATATTGTATCCGGCACTGTGGACGCAATTGTTGTCCCCAGTTCTGTTGATGTGATAGCTGTATCCATGTCTGAGCTTGTGATAGTTTTCTGTTGGGTTGCATCAGTTAATATTGTATCTAGCATTGTGGACGCAATTGTTGTCCCCAGTTCTGTTGTTGTGATGGGTGTCCCCGTTTCTGTTGTTGTGATAGCTGTCCCCTGTTCTGTTGCTGTGGTAGCTGTCCCCGGTTCTGTTACTGTGATAGCTGTCCCCGTTTCTGTTGTTGTGATAGCTGTCCCCGTTTCTGTTGCTGTGATAGCTGTCCCCGGTTCTGTTGCTGTGAAAGCTGTCCCTGTTTCCGTTGCTGTGATAGCTGTCCCCGTTTCTGTTGCTGTGATAGATGTCCCCGGTTCTGTTGCTGTGATAGCTGTCCCCAGTTCTGTTCCTGTGATAGCTGTCCCAATTATTGTTGCTGTGACAGCTGTCCTCGTTTCTGTTGTTGTTATAGGTGCCCCTTGTTCTGTTGCTGTGATAGCTGTCCCCGGTTCTGTTGCTGTGATAGCTGTCCCCGTTTCTGTTGTTGTTATAGGTGCCCCCAGTTCTGTTGCTGTGATAGCTGTCCCCGGTTCTGTTTCTGTGATAGCTGTCCCAATTATTGTTGCTGTGAGATCTGTCCTCGTTTCTGTTGTTGTTATAGGTGTCCTTTTTTCTGTTGTTGTGATAGGTGCCCCCGTTTCTGTTGTTGAGATAGCTGTCCCCGTTTCTGTTGTTGTTGTAGGTGTCCCCGGTTCTGTTGCTGTGATAGCGGTCCCCGTTTCTGTTGTTGTGATAGGTGCCCCCGTTTCTGTTGTTGTGATAGCTGTCCCCGTTTCTGTTGTTGTTATAGGTGTCCCCGGTTCTGTTGCTGTGATAGCGGTCCCCGTTTCTGTTGTTGTGATAGGTGCCCCCGGTTCTGTTGCTGTGATAGCTGTGCCCGTTTCTGTTGCTGTGAGAGCTGTTCCCGTTTCTGTTGCTGTGATAGCTGTACCCGTTTCTGTTTTTGTGTTAGGTGCCCCCGGTTCTGTTGTTGTGATAGTTTTCTGTTGGGTTGCATCAGTTAATATTGTATCTGGCATTGTGGACGCAATTGTTCTTCCCAGTTCTGTTGTTGTGATAGCTGTATCCATGTCTGTTGTTGTGATGGTTTTTTGTTGGAGTGCAACAGAAAAAGTTGTGTCGGGCACTGTTGACTCAAATGTTCTCCCCAGTTCTGTGGTTGTAATAGCTGTCCCTTGTTCTGTTGTTGTGATAGCGGTCTCCATGTCTGTTGTTGCGATAGTTTTCAGTTGGGGTGCATCATTAAGTATTGAATCTGGCGTTGTGGACTCAATTGTTCTCTCCAGTTCTGTTCTTGTGATAGCTGTCCGTAGTTTTGTTGTTGTGATAGTTTCCTGTTGGGGTGCATCAGAAAAATTGGTATCCGTCACTGTGGATGCAATTGCTGTCCCTGGTTTTGTTGTTGTGATAAGCGTCTCTGGCTCTGTTGTTGTGATAGCGGCCCCCAGTTCTGTTGTTGTGATAGCTGTTCCCAGTTCTGTTGCTGTGATAGCTGTCCCCGGTTCCGATCTTGTGATAGTTGTCTCCAGTTCTGGTGTTGTGATAGCTGTTTCCAGTTCTGTTGCTGTGATAGCTGTCCTCGGTTCTGGTGTTGTGATAGCTGTCCTCGTTTTTGTTGTTGTTATAGTTGTTCCCGGTTCTGTTGTTGTAATAGTTGTCTGTGGATGTGTTGTGATAGCTGTCATAATGTCTGTCTTTGTGATAACTGTCTCCGGTTCGGTTGTTGTGTTAATTGTCTCTGGTTCTGTTGATGTGATAGCCGAACTCGTTTCTGTGATTTTGATAGTTGTTTGGGGTGCATCAGAAAATATTGTATCAGTCACTGGAGATGTTATTGTTGTTTCTGGCTCTATTGTTGTGATTGTTGTGATAGTTATCTCCGGTTCTGTTGTTGTGATAGTTAAACCCGTCTCTGTGATTGTGTTAGTTAGTTGGGGTGCATCATAAAACATTGTATCGGTCACTCGGTATAGTGCGGTCTCTGTGTCTCTGACAGTTGTCTCTGGATTTTTGTGTGTGGTGTTTTTATGTTGGGTTGCAGCAGTGGATATTGTTTCAGGTACTGTAGATGACATTGCTATTTCTTGCTCTGTAGTAACGATTGTGGTCTCTGAAACTGGGATTCCTCTTATCATCTTTGGTTTGGTTGTGTGATTTGTAGCTGATTCAATGGTTGTGATTGTTGTATTTGGTTCTGTGGTTGTTATGGTTGTGTCTGGTTCTATGTTCATGTTTGATTCTATGGTTGTGATGTGATTTTTTGGTTCTGTGATTCTGGCGGCTGCTTTTGGTTGAATGGTTGTGACAGTTGTTTCTGGCTCTATGGTAGTGACGTATGTTTTTGTTTCTACGTTTGTGATGGTTGTCCCTGGTTCCACGTGTGTGATTCCTGTCTGTTGGGCTGTAGTCGTAGAGATCGTGTCTGGTAACTTTAACTCTTCTACTGCGCTTGTGATTGTAGTATCTGGATAGGTGGTTGTGATGGTTGTCCCTGGTTCCACGTGTGTGATTCCTGTCTGTTGGGCTGTAGTGGTAGAGATCGTGTCTGGTAACTTTAACTCTTCTACTGCGCTTGTGATTGTAGTATCTGGATAGGTGGTTGTGATGGTTGTCCCTGGTTCCACGTGTGTGATTCCTGTCTGTTGGGCTGTAGTGGTAGAGATCGTGTCTGGTAACTTTAACTCTTCTACTGCGCTTGTGATTGTAGTATCTGGATAGGTGGTTGTGATGGTTGTCCCTGGTTCCACGTGTGTGATTCCTGTCTGTTGGGCTGTAGTGGTAGAGATCTTGCCTGGTAACTTTAACTCTTCTACTGCGCTTGTGGTTGTAGTCTCTGGATAAGTGGTTGTGATGGTTGTCCCTGGTTCCACGTGTGTGATTCCTGTCTGTTGGGCTGTAGTGGTAGAGATCGTGTCTGGTAACTTTAACTCTTCTACTGCGCTTGTGATTGTAGTATCTGGATAGGTGGTTGTGATGGTTGTCCCTGGTTCCACGTGTGTGATTCCTGTCTGTTGGGCTGTAGTGGTAGAGATCTTGCCTGGTAATTTTAACCCTTCTACTGCGCTTGTGGTTGTAGTCTCTGGATAAGTGGTTGTGATGGTTGTCCCTGGTTCCACGTGTGTGATTCCTGTCTGTTGGGCTGTAGTGGTAGAGATCTTGCCTGGTAACTTTAACTCTTCTACTGCGCTTGTGGTTGTAGTCTCTGGATAAGTGGTTGTGATGGTTGTCCCTGGTTCCACGTGTGTGATTCCTGTCTGTTGGGCTGTAGTGGTAGAGATCTTGCCTGGTAATTTTAAATCTTCTACTGCGCTTGTGATTGTAGTCTCTGGATAAGTGGTTGTAATGGTTGTGTTTGTGTTTGGTTCTAATGTTCTGAAAATTGTCCGTGGTGTTGTTGTAGCAGTAGTACTTGTTATTGTCTGTGTTGCTGTAGATATTGCTGTCTCTTGTTTTGTACTTGTGATGGCTGTCTGGGGATGTGTTTTTGTTATTGTGGCCTCTGGTACTGAAGCAGTTGTTGAGATTTGTACTTTATCTTTGCAACATTTTCTGGTGTTTTTTGAAAGTTGTTTACCTGTTGTATTTGATTTTATTACAAGGACGGTATTGTCGTTTATAGGCGTATTAACGCTAGTGTATTGTACCTGTGATGGAGTATCATTTGTTCTCGTTGCCGTCTTGGTTTTATTGGCTGAAGTAACTTCAGCTTTTTTTAACGTGTTGTTTCTAACATACTCATGTTGAGCTTCTTCTGTTCTTGCAGCTGCTATATATTGTTTCGTTAGTCTTCTTATTTCGTGCAAGGGCCTTACGCTTGTTGTTTCTTGTTTATGCGTTGCTATAGTTTGTGTTGCTATTGTAGTGGAATGCATTGTACCTTGTTTTACTTTAGATATTGAATTTGTTTCAGAATTTTTCAAAAATTTTCTTATTTCATGAAACGATTTACCACTACCTGTTTGGTGTTCATTTTGTTCAGCATTTGGAGGGAAAACTGTCATTGTGTGAATATGTTTAGTTGTTTCGGCTGGGTTTGCTGTCCTGCCGTATAAAATTGGATGAGTAAATATGTTTTTCATTGTCGTAATTTTTTGCTTTGTTGTATGTCTTGTATTTTTCGCGCCTGTAAAATAATTTAAAAGATTCTTCTCTTGCTGAGGAAGTGCCCTGTTGCCAATAGTGAGTGGTGGGACATTAAATGGCAGACAAGTTACCTCATTCCCTAGTCGACACGTTCCGTTCAAATAGATCTGTCCTGACGGGCATTTGAACTTACTCTGCACATACACGTTATTCATAGGTCCTTCGCAACTGTAATAGTGAGCGCAGTTGTATAGAACGGTAAATGTTCCAGTCGAGATGCATTGTGGGTAGCCTCGATGTATAATAATGTGGTTCCGAGACAACGTAGGCAAGCCAGGACATAGCCCCGAATTACTGCATAGTTTCAGTGACTCGTTGAAATAGAGTCCATCGGGACACATACCAACCTAAAACACAAACGAATTACTTTTTTTGCAAGATGAATTATTACTAATAAGGTTCGTGTGTATATATATATATTAATATTAGCCATTCTTGGGTTCAATCCGTGGGCAACGAATAAGATAAATCAATAAAATAAAAAATAAATTAAATTTTATTTCTTATAATTAGACGTTTTTCTGAACAACTCGCATCCGTGAAAGCCTTCACAATTATACATATTTACGTTTTACATTTTTACGTGCGTTTTTTTATGTATTTATTTATATATATATACCTTCCAGTCGATCCTCACCAAAAAAGAAATTAAACTCGCAAAATTGTTTACCTTGACTGAAATCTATTCTCGTGATAATGCTGCACGCTATGCAGTTAGCAGATTGTGTAGAAAGGCTACCCGCAAATGACGTCACAGCTACCTTTACTCTTTCCTTCACAAACCCAGACGTTCAGTTGATAGACAAGCCATACGATATCGCACGATGATGCGCGCCCCAACTATCGACACTTATTTAAGGGCGTGTTCCAACTTGCCTTTTTTCGCTAGTCGCTTAGCGTAGTAGACTGACGCAACAATTCATTTTTGTTTGAAACTTTTGTATTTGGTTGTCACTCATTGTTGCATAGTGAACTAGGATAGTCGACTAGCCCAAAGAACGCAAGCTGCACCACGCTCTTACTGCATTGTATTCATTTTTAAAGCACAACTGATACTAAATAATATTGAGTTTACATATCAATAGTTAGTTCTTTTTACGATTGTTTCAAAATCTTAGACAGAAGCGGGTATCTTTTAGGTTTTTGGCTTGGCCGGTTTTTGTGTGCATTTTTTGCATTTTTATTTGGTATTATATTATTTAGCAAATAAATGTCGATGGATATTTAGTTACTGCACTATGCACTATTGAATAACATAATCAGCGAATCCTAATTATTGCAATCAATTAGTGTTCCCACCGTGTATGGAATCCCGCTGTCGCTGGTGCAGATGTAGTAATACCGGCAGTCCTGAAGGAACGCGAATATGCCCGTCTCCCGGCAGGTAGGAGGGTGCGGTCTGAAGGACGATGACTTCATACACTTCCCGCGAGCAAATACTTGTTGCTCTGAGCATCGAGCCGTGATCACGCCAGCAGGGACGCACGCCCGGTAGTGCGTGGAGTTGTACTGGGAGACAATGAGACTTGAACACCCCTTCTCGTAGCTCATAGACGAGAACAAACCGTCTTTCAGAGAGGGAACATAAGCGTTACTCTCGTGTTATATTCTTGCGTTATTACGCCAGACCTGATTCAATGTTGAACTGCGCAGACAGACAATAATTAGAAACAGGGGTTTGGGGGGGGGGGACAGTTCCCCCCATATTAGCCCCACAGGGAACTGCTTTACGGCATTTGCCAGGAACACGTGTTGTAAGGTCGTGGGCCAGTGGCGGCCCGACCATACAAATTTGGGGCCATGGCCCCGCGAGCGTTAAGGGGTGGGTGGGTGGGTGGGTGGTTGGGTGCTTAGGTAGGTAGATAAAGTTGGTCGAAACCATAAATTAAAAAGGTAATTGTAAAACAAAATAAGTTGTAAAGAATATGACAATGCGTATCTACAGAATACTAATACATAAAGACTTCTAATACAACAACTTGGCGTAAAATAGAGTACAAAATCATCTTTCCTTAATTTACAAACAAAACATTCTAATTGCGCGCTTAAAAGAAAATAGAGGGCCGTGCCTGCAGCGAGCGTCCTATTACTGTCCACCCCTAATTATCTTGTGAAAAAGACATTAAGATTGACATCGACGCTGCAATTGATGAGTTCGCTTCCAGGTCTACACTGCTCTCCAAAATTCTGCTGTTTAAATATGTGTCAAAATCACAAGTGCTCCTTCTGTTTGGCCAACTTGTATACTTTGCCATATTTATGAAAATATCAGAGTTTTCAGGAGTGAACTTTTAATCTACGTTTAACATTACGAAATATGGACCTGCACCAACATGAAAGAAATATTATCATAAGCGTAGTGCCATTATGTTTATAAAATACCATTAACATTTTTCATAATCAGGTAAAATCAGATTCTAGTTTAGCAATGTAATTTGTAAATATTAAACATATTCATTTTGTTACGCTTAAGTTTCGATTTTTAAAGGTGTGTATAAAACGTGAAATAACAACCTCTGGTGGCCGTGGCATCGCCCCACAACCCTCCTGACTTCGAATCTTCACCCCATCCCATTACGCCATTATGAATACTGTCTAGAATACTTAAATGTCTATACTGAACTGATAAAATCCAGTTATCTTTTTTTAAATCCCATATTAACTGTCTACAATAAATGAACAGTCAATATTACATAATACGAATAAAATTAATAATTTAGAATTTAAATATTACCATGTATATTGGTGAAGTCAGTAATCGTATTTGGCGCTTGCTTACTGTCGGCTCACCAACGTTTCAATTATAATTATGTTTTTAATAACACATTTGTGTTAATTAACAACACATAATTTTATTAGAACATTTTTTCTTTTTATTTCATTCTAAACTAATAACGTGTTATGAACATTTTCCACCCCTCCCTCTTAATCCTATTCAATTTCAAAGAATCAAAAATATGAAATTATTTAAGAGCCATAAATAAATCTATGCATGACACTTACAATGGAAGAGAACCTGAAAAGCAAACACGAGTTATACATTTCCAGACTGCCTCTACTCCTCTACAAACGCTTAAATCCACATTAAAAAAACTCTTATACAAAATTTTCGCCTGCGGCGCTGTTGTAGGGGACATCCCCCCCACACCCCCCATTCATTCGCACCCGAAGTCGATTTCCACGCAGTCGGTGGTGGGTGGTGTATGCTACGAATTTGGCCCCGGGCATATCAAGGGGGTCGGGCCGCCACTGTCGTGGGCTCCTGGCACAAGGACGTATTCGGGATGAACTTCATTGGACTGTGGACAATATTTCTTTAAGACATGTTATCAATTTGTGTAGTATCTTAGTATCTTAGAAGGAAAATTCGAGAATTATAAGAATTAATTATAACTTGGTACTGTAAAGTACAAATAAAATGTGTCTACAAGTTTGTACTTCATGATTGAAAGTAATACAGTACACAACAAATACGCACCTCCGGGTACTGCGTAACAACTGCCAGATCGCCAATCGTAGTAGTGAAACGTCCCGCAAGGGTTGGTTTGCTGTGTAAACGCTGGAGGTAGACTGTGATGCACGTTGTCCCATCTCTGGGAGAAGGTTGGCCCCTGCTTTAGAAGAGTTACTATGATAATGTTGATATTGGGGTTATACGTCCCATATTTTTGCAACGAGGCTAATCGAGACGATGAGTGGGTGATGAATAAACACCACATGACATCCATGCCCAAGCCAGGATTCGAACCTGGAACGCAGAGATCGCGGTTTACTAGATAAACGCCTAATCGACCTCGGCCAACTGCGCCAGCGCAACTATTTGACATCTTACTCAAACAAAAGGCAGAAAACTCGTAATTAGAATATTTACAATGGTGGTGAACGATGATCGCATTTTTGTGTTACTACTAATTATGAAAGTGTTCGTTGAAGTGCACGTGTAATGAAAGATAATTGTATTTCGCACCATATTTAGCTTGATCAGAAATCTGGACCTTATAATATTGAGTTTGAAAAATATATCGTTGCATGCAATTGACAGAAGTGACCAGGGCCGTCTCTTCATATTTGGGGGCCCGAGGCAAAAAAAAAAAAAAAAAACTATCGGGACCCCACGTGGAGGTGGTGTCGAACCCAGGAACAGGCAGTGAAAACCATTTATAAGATGCGAGTTCGATTCTCTGTCCGTTGCTTTATAACCGTTCTACCTCCCCCCCCCCCCCCCACCCCCTCCGACTAAACAGAAGAACTCTGTATACAGTGTCTGTTGGTGCCATAAAATGAAGTGATAAAAGTTAAATTTATATTATTTACTTGGTTACTTATATCATTACTTAGCTTGGCCAAAGATTTTACATGGAGGGCTTCGACTTGGCTTCAATTAGGGGCCCCTTCACTCCGGGGGCCCGAGGCATTGGCCTCGTTTGCCTAATGGCTAAGATGGGCTTGGAAGTGACGTACGGACAAAGCCTTGAGTGCGAGTAAAGAAGGAGAGAGAGCAGCCAATGAGACAGACTCCCATAGGCTGTGACGTCAGATTTAAAACTTCACTCAAATCTTTCTGAACCCAAAAGATATTTTTTCATTTTCATAATATTTTTAAAACTGTATCATAGAAGATACGTCAGGCGTGTCCAGATTGAGATGAGTACTCATTTTGAAAACATGTTTACCGTGTTTCACTTCTGTCCTCTGTAATCACAATCTTCTGTCATCATAATCACGCGTATACAATATTTTTAATATGCATGTAGACCACATGTGTTATATTATGAGAAGAGAAAATCCAAACGTATTCAGCAACGGATCGCATCACTAAAGATCGCATCACTAAAAGTAACAAAATGCCTGGCGCAATGGTGACTCTCATGACGGATAATGCATAGGCATACTTCCTAGTCCAAGCATAGTTTATAAACGCACCATCTTTAATGGTCATATTATCAGGAATATTTACAAGTTTACATCCATCCCTATCCGTAGACACAATCCCACTCTTCTATTATCATTTCTTTTTGAAGAAAGTAATAAAGAGAACTATTATCATTACATGTATTTGTTTTACAACTTTAAACCGACTGGCCAAGAATTTTTTTTATTAACTTCTAGCAAAAACACAAATGGATTATCGGATGACATGTTTGTTTACAATTATAACCTACTCGTTCCCCTAGTTACACTTTATGCCGCAAGGAGGTGTTCGTGTGCTTTACGGTGCCGAATGCAAGTTTACAGAATATTTATGATTCCACACAGTATCATATAAATATTGTTTTTATACACTTACATGTGACCATTGCCAAAGATTGTGGGTCTCGCTCTTACCAATCAATAGTGCCAATAATGTGAATGTGTTCACCAGGAAATACAGCACCCTGCGAATATGCATGGCGTCTGATTGGCCAAGACTAGTAACAATATGTACAGATACGCGACTGCTTTATCTGCAAAGTACGTGATCTTTCCTTTAATCAGAAACAGCACATTTGTAACGTTCTAACTGCATTCAAAACTGATAAGATGTGTACAACATGGATAGTATAAAAGCCTGTAGACAGAGGCAGGAGCTTATGACATTAACGATAAACGCGACTTAGAAAACGAAAATGAATTTTCGCGATTTTGAAGTACAGCCACGATTTGAGCGATTCTAGTAATATTCACAAATAACGTTGGAATAAAATAAAGCCATACAAAAATTGCGATTCACTGTTCAACTTCTAAATATTTGTGTTATTCCACTTAAAGTTAAAATAAAAAAAATATTGATTTATTCATGTATTAACAGTAGTACCTCCACCTTATACCTAGAAGTTGATATATAATGTGTTCCTGTTCTTAGCCTTTGCATTGTCCTTTGTCCCAGAGTAGCCGAAATTGGCAAACAAAATTAAACCGCTATAAAAACGATTTTTGCCAAAATATTCAGCGACAATTTCACCACCTTTTTAAATCTTAATAACAAAATTGTCAAACATATTTCACCATAAACTCATGCCAGGCAAATTGGATAACCCTTAAGACAAACAGAATAAGCAACTCCTGATAAATGTTCACAGTTATGAGGCAAAAAAAAATATATATTATTTAGTATGTTTGGGTTTAGTTATCCGTGTACTATAATCAATAAGAATAATCAATAAAATGTTTTTATTTCTATTTTCATATACGTTTCGTCGGGCTAAAACCGCCGAAACGTCAGTGCTGCCCCCCCCCCCCCCCCCCTCGGCTGCATGAAAATGCCTTTACTAAGTATCACTTTCTTCATCATTTTGCTTTTTTATTTATGACAAAATTATTGTGTCTCTGTAATTCTACCGTTTATGTTGTAGAACTAAACATACATTGCTGAGATATAATCATGAACATTCGCACAAGGGCCACAAAAGAAAGGAATTCTCCCCCCCCCCCCCCCTTTTCCCTCACCGCTTGGCTAAAACAACTGATGTAGTAGTTGTCTAATTGCGTTAGTGCGCCTGCCTAAGAATACCGCTCTCTATGGTACTGTAGAACTATCGTTTTTTTAAACATTAATTTACGCCCCTCTGGTATAATTCCTGCGGACGTCCATGTGGACAAGTCAACATAGGTGCACGACATTCCAATTAGATCACACAACACAAGTGCAAAGTTGACATCCGCGTACACATTTGCGCATTTCGGCGTGACGCGAACTGCACCACAAATAAGCTTATTTCGGCGATCCATCTGCAGTCGTTTCGGTACTTCGAGAAACAGTCAAACTCAAAGGAATACACCCCCACATGTTGCAGCCATAACGTGGCGCCTGCAGCAACCATACTTTGAGAGGTGACATTATAGAGAATTAATTACCTGCTGTTGCGTTTAATTGAAGAGTAGCCTATACGAAAAAAAAGAAGTTCTTTGGAACTAGACACAACAAAAGCGGGTAGCCCGAAATTCGGGCCGTGCTCTGACTTTTCCTGATGTTGTTTTCCAGGAGCTCCCATTGTCAAGGTCAGGACTCTCTTCCTTCAGTTGGGTCTTCTTCCATTCTACCTCGGTGTAGATCTTCCTCCACTCCCGTTCCACGATCAAATGCCCTTTCCACCCACGTACCCTCGCAGGTCGCACCCAGCCTTACCCCAGTCACCCCTCCTCTGCCTTACGCTGGCTGTACTAAGTCATAAATTACCTTACTACTCGGTTCGACCCACTCCCGTGAGAATCACGAAAGAGTAGGGCCAGGACTGAAACAATATTACTTTTTAGATCTAGCCTGTATCTACATTATGCAACTTTCTATACACAGATAAATTTAATAATTTATTGGTTAGAGCCTATTGCGAAGAGCACGGTTAAAGAAATGATGCCGAAATCCATTGAAAAATCAACTTGAAGGTTTTAATTTATTAAAAGATAACTTCTTAACGGATTTAAATGATATTTCGTACAATTATTAGCAACATATGGAATTACGTACAAAAATTCTAAGGTTGTAATTTAAACTGCCATCTTGTAAAAAATGTTTTTTATTATAAAGGTATTTTTTTTTGTCAGAGTAATATGATATGCAAAAGACTTGTTTTATTCATTGAAAACAAAATCGCTCATCTGGCAACGCTCGGCGTTTTGCTAGAAATGACATTTCGCGTTTGGTGGTGGCCGTCAGTTCAAGTTTGGTGGTAAGAAATGTCACTTCAGGTTCAGGGGTTGACATCATTCACGTTTGGTTAATGGTTGACAATGACATTTCGCGCTGGTAGTTGCCATCAGTTCAGGTTGGGTCGTTGAAAAAGTCACTTCAGGTTCGGTGGTTTACAATGTCAGATCTGGTTCAGTGGTTGTCAATGTCATTTCAGGTTCAGTGGTTGGCAATGTCAGTTAAGGTTCAGTGGTTGACAATGTCAGCTCAGATTCTGTGGTTGAAAATGTCACGTCACGTTCAGTGGTTGACAATGTCAGTTCCGGTTCAGTGGTTGACAAAGTCAATTCAAGTTCGGTTGTTGACATTCTTAGTTCAGGATCAATGGTAGATACTCTTGGTTCAGGTTCAATGGATGATATTATTAGTTCAGGTTCGGTGGTTGATATTCTTAGTTCAGGATCAATGGTAGATACTCTTGGTTCAGGTTCAATGGATGATATTATTAGTTCAGGTTCGGTGGTTGATATTCTTAGTTCAGGTTCAATAGTTCGTAGTTCAGGTTCAGTGGTATATATTTTTAGTTCAGATTCAGTAGTAGATATCCTTGGTTCTGGTTCAATGGTTGACATTCTTAGTTGAAGGTCGGTGGTTGATATTCTTAGTTCTGATTCGATGGTTGACATTCTTAGTTCTGGTTCGATGGTTGACATTGTTGGTTCAGGTTCAGTGGTAGATAATCTTGATTCAGGTTCAGTGGGTGATATGCCTAGGTCAGGTTCAATGGTTGACATTGTTAGTTCAGGGGCAATGGTTGAGATTCTTAATTCACGTTCGATGGTCGACGTTCTTAGGGCAGGTTCCATGGTTGATATTCTTGGTTTATGTTCAATGGTTGACATTTTTATTTCTGGTTCGGTGGTGGACGTTCCTTGTTCAGGTTCCATGGTTAATATTCTTATTTCAGATTTGCTGGTTGGCATTCTTAGTTCAGGTTCAGTGTTTGACATTGTTAGTTCAGGTTCTATGGTTGACATTGTTAGTTCAGATTTAGTGGTAGATATTCTTAGTTGAGGTTCAATGGTTGAGATTCTTAATTCAGGTTCGCTGGTCGACGTTCTCTGGGCAGGTTCCATGGTTGATATTATTATTTCTGGTTCAGTGGTTGACGTTCCTAGTTCAGGTTCCTTGGTTAATATTCTTATTTCATGTTCGGTGGTTGACATTCTTAGTTCAGATTCAGTGTTTGACATTATTAGTTCAGGTTCATTGTTTGACATAGTTAGTTCAGATTCAGTGGTAAATATTCTTAGTTCAGATTCAGTGGTTGACATTCTTAGTTCAGGTTCCATGGTCGATATTCTTCGTTCATTTTCATTGGTTGACATTCTTATTTCTGGTTCGGTGGTTGACGTTTCTAATTCAGGTTCCGTGGTTAATGTCCCTATTGCAGGTTCGGTGGTTGACATTGCTTGTTCAGGTTCAGTGGTTGATATTCTTAGTTCTGGTTTCGTTGTTGATATAAAGAGTTCTGTTTCGGTGGGTGACATTTTTAATTCAGGTTCGATGTTAAATATTCTTGTTTGAAGTTCAGTGGTTGATATGCTTAGATCAGGTTCTATAGTTGAGATTCTTAGTTCAGGTTCAGTGGTTGACATTCTTAGTTCATGTTCAATGGTTGACATGATTAGTTCTGGTTCGGTGGTACGCGCCCTTAGTTTGGGTTTCTTGTTTGATATTTTTAGTTCAGGTTGGATAGTTGAAATTCTTAGTTCAGGTTCAGAGGTTGACATTTCTAGTTTAGGTTTGGTGGTTGACATTATCAGTTCATGTTCAATGGTTGACATTCTTAGTTCTGGTTCGGTGGTTGACGTCCTTAGTTCAGGTTCCGTGGTTGAAATTCTTAGTTCAGGTTCAGTATATGACTTTGCTAGTTCGGGTTCAGTGGTAAACACATTCACTTCAGGTTCGGTGGTTGATATCTTTATTTCAGGTTCGGTGGTAAATACACTCAGTTCAGGCTCAGTGGTTGAAATGCTTAGTTCATATTCGGTGATAGACATTTTTAGCTCGGGTTTAATGGTTGACATTCTTAGTTCAGGTTCAGTGGTTGACATTCTCAGTTCAGGTTCAATGGTTGACATTCTTAGTTCAGGGTCGGTGGTTGACCATCTTAGTTCTGGTTCAATAGTTGATATCCCTAGTTCATGTTTGGTGGTTGACATTTTCAGTTCAGGTTCAGTGGTTGTCATTCGTAATTCGGGTTCGATAGTTGACCATCTCAGTTCAGGTTCAATAGTTGATATTCCTTGTTCATGTTCAGTGGTTGACATTTTCAGTTCAGGTTCGGTGGTTGATATTCTTTGTTTTGGTTTCGTTGTAGATATAGAGAGTTCTTTTGCGGTGGTCGATATTCTTAGATCTGGTTCTATAGTTGAAATTCTTAGTTCAGGTTCGGTGGTTGTCATTCTTAGTTCAGGTTCGGTGGTTGACATTCTCAGTTCATGTTCAATGGTTGACATTATGAGTTCTGGTTCAGTGGTTGACGTACCTAGTTCGGGTTTCTTGGTTGATATTCTAAGTTCAGGTTGGATAGTTGAAATTCTTAGTTCAGGTTCGAAGGTTGACATTCTTAGTTCAGGTTCAGTGGTTGACATTCTCAGTTCATGTTCAATGGTTGACATTCTTAGTTCTGGTTCGGTGGTTGACGTCCTTAGTTCATATTCCGTGGTTGATATTCTTAGTTCAGGTTCGGTGGTTGACATTCTTAGTTCAGGTTCAGTATTTGACATTGCTAGTTCAGTTTCAGTGGTAAATACATTTAGTTCAGGTTTAGTGGTTGATATTTTTATTTCAGGTTCGGTGGTAAATACACTCATTTCAGGTTCAGTGGTTGAAATTCTTAGTTCATATTCGGTGATTGACATATTGAGTTCGGGTTCAGTGGTTGACATTCTCAGTTCAGGTTCAATGGTTGACATTCTTAGCTTCGATTCAGTGGTTGTCTTTCGTAGTTCAGGTTCTGTGGTTGTCATTCGTAATTCGGGTTCGATGGTTGACCATCTCAGTTCAGGTTCAATAGTTGATATTCCTTGTTCATGTTCGGTGGTTGACATTCTTAGTTGAGTGGGAAGAGTAGTTGATTTTTCTTTTGTCGTTTGCGTCGGTTTTTTGGTTTGTAACGTGGTCGATCCAATGATTTCGTAAGGAGTTTTAGTTCTTGAAGTTACTGGTTCTGGTGTACTGATTTCTTCCGTATGCTGTGCATCGTCTTCATCATTTGATTCTGTTGGTGGAAGCGAAATAAGTTTAATTTCTTCAGCAGTTTGTTGGTCAGTTACTGGATTGGCTTGGGTATTTGTTATTTGTGTTGTTGATTTGCTTGTCAAGAATATGACTGGTGGTAACGTTGCTTTGGTAGTAAACGTGATATATGGTGTTGGTTTCATCGTCAGTGCTTTTTTCGGCTGTTTTGTTGTTGTTCTAGTTTTTCCTGTTAATTGCAATTTTGAAGTTGTTGCTTTAATTTTTTGTATCCTTCGTATTTGGTGTGGGGTCATTACAGCTGTTGTTATTGGGTTACTATGGTCGGTGTTCGTAGTGGGCAGTTTTGTCGTGAGCATTGTGTTTGTCGTTGATTTTGTTGTGGTTGTTTGGATCACTGGGTGTCTAGTAAGCCAGTTATTCGTGTAGGGTCGACCCGTCCTGTGTAGGACTGCCCTGTTGCCATACTTTAGTGGGACATTAAATGACTGACAAGTCATCTCGTTTCCTAGTTGACACCTTCCTTCGGAGAAAATCTGTTGAGCCGGACATACAAATCGCCGCTGTATGTAAACATTGTTGAACGGTCCCTCACACTCATAGAAGTGGGTACACTTGTACGGGATGTTAAATATTCCACTCGTGACGCATTGTGGGTAACCTCGGGGTATATCGAGACGGTTCATAGGTGACGTAGGGTATTGAGGGCAAACTCCTTTGTTGCTGCACAGTTTCAAATACTCGATGAAAAACATCCCCTCAGGACATTTATGTACCTGAAACAAACAACAGCCTGTATGGGCATCTACTCTGTGGAACCCCCAATTACTGTCCGTTAAGGTGAATCTGCCTCCATATTATTATTTTTTTTTTTTAATATGCATTAAGAACACATATGGAGTTAGTATATTAAATACGCTCATTTGAGAAGATCAACACAAATTTTCAAGTCCATTTTGGAGGAGCCGTATGGTATTTACAACGGGTTTTATGACGAATACGGCTAACAACTACGTTTAAACCACATACGCGTTTAGTATGCGATTTTTTGTTTACACCTTACCCTCACTATTGGCTATGTGGATTTAGTGTTTTCAATATTTGGTTTACTACGATTTATTTTGCTCGCCGGTACAAATACAATTTCCGTACCGGAGAATAAAATAAATCGTAGAAAACCAAATATGGAAAACACATATTTCAAAACACTAAATCCACATAGCCAATAGTGAGGGTAAGGTGTAAAAAAAAAATCGCATACCAAACGCGTATGTGGTTTAAACGTAGTTGTTAGCCGTATTTTTCATAAAACCCGTTGTAAATACCATACGGCTCCTCCAAAATGGGCTTGAAAATTAGTTTTGATATTCTCAAATGAGCGTTATTCATATGCTAACCCATATGTTGTCTTTATGCATATTTAAAAAAATAAAATAAATTGGGGGTAGATTCACCTTAAAATTGTTTCATATTAGCTTTAAAAGTTGGAAAATTGTAACAAGGTCAACCTAAATACGTCATCTCCCCCGACTTAATAATTGCGTCATGTTTCATGTGAATGTTTTCTTGGTTCAAATAAATATTTCAGTTTTTGAAATGATCTTACTTGATTGACTGTTAAATAAGAACATTTGGAGAAAGAAAATATTTATTGGAGCAAAGAATCATTCATAAGGAAGACCATTATTTAATTCCCTACGAGATGAGATACCTGACTTTCGTTTATTTTCTAACCATCTTAAAGTATTTTAAAGCAATTTAGCCAACAGAAGAAAGGGGATTTCGCAAGGTAGGTGGGATACAACCTAAATGCTATCAATGATGCTATGCTGTATGTCCGTACCGTGTATGGCATCCCGTTGTCGCTGGTGCAGATGTAGTAATACCGGCAGTCCTGAAGGACCGCGAATATGCCCGTCTCCCGGCAGGTAGGAGGGTGCGGTCTGAAGGATGATGACTTCATACACTTCCCGCGAGCAAATACTTGTTGCTCTGTGCATCGAGCCGTGATCACGCCAGCAGGGACGCACGCCCGGTAGTGCGTAGCGTTGTACTGGGAGACAATGAGACTTGAACACCCCTTCTCGTAGCTCATAGACGAGAACAAACCATCTTTGAGAGATACAAATGTCAATCACACAGGTCAAGCGCCAACAACATGCATATTACTATTGCTGCCATCTTATTGGAAACGCACCTCCGGGTACTGTGTAACAACTGCCAGTACGCCAGTCGTAGTACTGCGATATCCCGCAAGGGTTCACTTGGTGTGTGGGCCCTGGCGGTAGGCGGTATCCCACGTTCATCCATCCCTGGGACCTGGGTGCCCACTGTTATACAAGAAATGTTTTGTGGTGTGTAAAGAAACACTCAAGCATAATTGCTGAAGTTCTAATACAGTTAATTGAAACCCAGTGAATGCGCTATTAGAAACATGGGAGAGGTTTTACAGCTGTCTATGCTAAACCTATGTGCTAAGTTTTTATCTCTGCTAGTAGTTACTAAGTAACTAGCACTGTTACTGTGTAGGCTGTCCGTTTGGAGCTGATGTGCTATACGACGTAAAAGTCGTGCTTGAAGTTGGTTTCTGCACAGTAAGCACATCTGTGGCTTTCAATAATTGTTTTAATATCTGGATGTAACATCAATCTTGATACAAGCTCCTTTAGACTGATGAAAGTAAAAACATGTACGACATGTTACAGTATTATACATACAACAAAAACTTTTTTTATAGTAGGGGTTTTTGATGGTGTATATTGTATAAGATGACAAACTAAAACAATGCTCGGCACTAAAAGAACCGGAACTAAATACACAATGTATCAACAAGTCCATCGAATGGACAAATTGCTCAGTGCCACCTCAGTAGAACAGAAGCTACTAGTTAGAAAATGCACATCGGCAAGTGGGTTCGATTCCTAATTGGTTCGATTCTCATGCCTAAATTCTATCTCGTTCATTCCAGAAATATACTGAAGAAATTATATATTATTTCTATTGATTTATTGGATTAATTATTAATTTGATTTATGAGAAAGTTTATTTTCAAGTAGGACATTTATTGTTGCAATGGGGAAATCAGATATACGGGTGACATTTGCATCATTGAAGAACTTTATGGGTCGTAAATCTTAAAATCATTCGAGTAGAATTTGTACTACGTATTGACTATTACTAATATATATATTTAATATGGACTGTGGTTCACAATAAAATATATAAACATTTATATTATATTTTATTTGCTTAACATTTTTCTGATTTTACTTTATTGGTTAATTTTCCTTTTGCAATAGGTCTGGCTAATATACATTTCGATTAGGAAAGAAACTTCATGAAACGTTGTAAAATTAAAAAAGCTTTCATGAACGGGTTGGTTAGTTGCACTGTACTGGGGGTAGTAGGGGGGCGGATGTAGAATTCTCCCCCCCCCCCCCCCCCACCCATACTTAAGTTGGCATAAACTCAACGTGACTTCATTTGTTAAGTTCTCCCCTTGGGTGAATGTATTAACTCACGTTTTGATTTACAATAATTGATAACGATAACGATTAAACACACATATGTTTGAAAAACGTGTTACAAAGAGATTGGTTGTGAAGATTGTTTAGCATTTAGTCAATGACGTTCTGTAAAGTTAATTGGAATTCATTAGCTGAGCATCAATAGCATAAAGTGAATTATACTTCTCAACTATAGTTAGGTCGAACCCCTCGTCAACATGTTTACCTATAATAAAGCCGTTGGAGGCAATAATGTTATTAAGATTAAAAATACTAACAAGAATTATGCCCAGGAGTAGGACTAATAAGCAATAAGCATTCCATCATTTATTTATTGTACTTACTGGTGGCCTCTGCTGGTATTGGCAGTCGACATACAAAACATACGTAAACAATGTTAAAATGCGTATGTAGCCTCGCCAGAGCAACATTATACACTTGGTGTCCACTAACAAGAATGCATGGTGCAAATGTATCGGGTACGTGTTACTTTTCACTGCACAGAAACGACACATTAGAGAGATTGCAACTCACTCCTTACTGATACCATTATTCTTGTGTACACAATGGATAATCTCGACTTTTTGGAAGCGGGAGTTAACTTAGTAACATTCTAATAACTATAGTTCCGATTCCGAATGAAACCTGTGCTGCGACCTAGCTGTCGGGAGGTGTGGAAGAGAGCACTTACACAGCTAGTTAAATTATTGTGGTTGCGATGTTGAGAAGTGGATTGTAAAATGCATAGGTTTGAGGGTGTATGAGCGTTAGAGGGAGAGGGAGAGGGAGAGGGAGAGGGAGAGGGAGAGGGAGAGGGAGAGGGAGAGAGAGGGAAAGAGGGAAAGAGGGAAAGAGAGAGGCTATTAATAATATCGGTCACTTATCACTGGTCGTCGCTACGGCTATGCCTGCATTCAGGGGCGTGCGGCAAGGCCATTGGGTTTAAAATATAGGGCAAGGCGAAGTTGTGGGGAGCTATTCCTGAAAGCTGTCATGGTGACACTACGCACTTTATCTACGTGGTTATCACTTGCTATTGGCTGATTGCTGTGGCGGACCGCGTGGAAAACACTCAGAGTGAGTATTGTCACCCCTGTGACACCTGTCAGGAATTACATCCGTTGTCGTCTTACATCCTCCTTTGGGGACAACCCACGTGACCAGCTGGCAGAGGCGTAGCGAGGGGGGGATCAGGGTGTTCATTCCCTCCCCCCCCCCCCCCCTCCCCCGAAATAAAAAAAGGGGTTATTCTCAAAACGCAATTATACTCTTATTTTTAGATTATCATTACAATTATTATTCCATTGAAAAACCTATTTCTTTAATAATTATAAATCCAATGCTTCTAATGGGTCCGAAACAAATTACAGTATGTCGGCTGCAAACTACTCTGTATTTTGGAAAAACATACATCCAGCCCCCCCCCCCCCCCCCCCCCTTTCGGCAATGTTTTTTAAGGGTTACCACCCGTCTTGGAATGACTGGGACAGTCCCGTTTTTGAAGGGAATGTCCCGTGTCCCGACTTCACGCTGCCTGGATGACAAAAATTCCGGTTTTGAGAAAACGTTTACACAACATCTAGAAATTAGCAAACTACGAATCAAGGCACCTAAAATTAACAGCCTTCAAAAAATTTTTCACCTTCGGCGAAATTGCCTCCGGTGGCTTAGGCTCTGGCCCACGCCACCTCGTTTTCGGAAATAGTCATCCCCCCCCCCCCCCCCCCGACCAAAACCCTGGCTACGCCCCTGCCAGCTGGAATCTTGGCCACCATTTTATATTTTCATATTTTGCGCTTTGAGACTATATGGGTGACATGCTTGGACACTATATCCGCCAAGGCAAGTTAAACATTGAGTTTTGGCGTCATATTTAATTTGATATAATATCCAAGTGTTGTTACAGTTGAAAACAAATATGGATGTGGCCGTACTTGTACCGGTTACCTCATGAATCGATACCTGTTACGCTAACCATTCGGCTGTCATAATTCTGCACCAGGTGTGCAAACGGTGTGGAGTGAAAGGCACTAACCGTCAGAGTTGCCTTCGGTAATCTGTAGGGCTAGCCATTGATTCATCATTCACGGGAAACACAATTACGACATAAGATAAGCTAGTCATGACTTGTGAAGTGATTGCGAAACTACTGTTTTTCACCTTTACTTCCTTACTTACTTACTAACTTACTTACTAGATGCAATAGTTCAACATTGAACTTCGCTGGAACGCTCTCCCGGGCTGGGCCGTTTAGAGGAGATGAAGGAATACAGAGGTAAAAACGCATAAGCCCGAGGGCTGGGGTGATAATAAAAATTAGTGTGGACATGAATGGGGGTAGAACCTGCTACAATAGAGTCGGTGTGAAAACGAGCAGAAAACTGAATAGGTGCTCCGTAGAAGTAAGGGTCTTGGGTCAAGGCTCAAGGGTCAAGGGTAGTCACAGTCTAGGACTGAACCATTCAGGCTCAGGGCCCAGTGCCTTTACTAAATCCTTGGACGGATCAAGGCACCTGCCTCTTCTTTGCAGTCCGGTGAAGACGATTCGAGGGACTTTGGGAGCCCTCAAGAGACGAGCAGGTGGTCGCTTAGGTCGCTTAGGCACCCTTCTTGTAAGAACGGGGGTCGCTTGAGTATTCTCATGGGGTGAGCCCTCGGAGTACTCGTGCTGGAGATTGGGCGTCGACACCCTTCAAGGGGTTTTGGCGTAAATAGGAGTTGTTGATGGACTGTGAACTGAGGATGAGTTACCAGGGCACTGTAGAAGCTTCTGGCCGGAGATACGATGAGGTCAGATACGAAGAGGGCCTCAGGAAGTGGCTACAAGAACATGCAGTTATTTCCCGTGAAGTGTTGTGTGGTGTGTGCTAGACACTGAAAGCTCATTTTATTGCGAGAAGGTATCTTGGGGATCGGCGGGGAAGACGAGAAGGGGTCTTGAATCAGTGGGTCAAAACTTACAAAATACCAGATATGTAAGCTAACTGCTGCGTTGGCATCAGTTTGTAGTGGACGAGATGACGGCTGAAAACGTTGTCGATTTGTCTTCCTTCTACAGAGAGGTTTGTATCAACTGATGTCTGGAGAAAAGAGAGAAGATTGGTGACCCTGGCTAATTGTTTTGATCGATGAGGCGAAGATTGGTCACCGAAAATATAATCGTGGTCCGATGGCAAGTGGGTATTTGGGGGGTATCCAAGAAACTCTGTTAGGTCCTCAACAGCAGGGTCCGTTTACTCCACGGCAACGTAAAGCTGGACTGCAACTTACAGATGGACGGCAACGTACAGCTGGACTGCAACGTACAGCTGGACGGCAACGTACAGCTGGACGGCAACGTACAGCTGGACGGCAACGTACAGCTGGACTGCAACGTACAGCTGGACGGCAACGTACAGCTGGACTGCAACGTACAGCTGGACGGCAACGTACAGCTGGACGGCAACGTACAGCTGGACGGCAACGTACAGCTGGACGGCAACGTAAAGCTGGACTGCAACTTACAGATGGACGGCAACGTACAGCTGGACTGCAACGTACAGCTGGACGGCAACGTACAGCTGGACTGCAACTTACAGATGGACGGCAACGTACAGCTGGACTGCAACGTACAGCTGGACGGCAACGTACAGCTGGACGGCAACGTACAGCTGGACGGCAACGTACAGCTAGACGGCAACGTACAGCTGGACGGCAACGTACAGCTGGACGGCAACGTACAGCTGGACGGCAACGTACAGCTGGACGGCAACGTACAGCTGGACGGCAACGTACAGCTGGACGGCAACGTACAGCTGGACGGCAACATACAGCTGGACGGCAACGTACAATTTGACGGCAACGTACAGCTGGACGGCAACGTACAGCTGGACGGCAACATACAGCTGGACGGCAACGTACAATTTGACGGCAACGTACAGCTGGACGGCAACGTACAGCTGGACGGCAACGTACAGCTGGACGGCAACGTACAGCTGGACGGCAACGTACAGCTGGACGGCAACGTACAGCTGGACGGCAACGTACAGCTGGACGGCAACGTACAGCTGGACGGCAACGTACAGCTGGACGGCAACGTACAGCTGGACGGCAACGTACAGCTGGACGGCAACGTACAGCTGGACGGCAACGTACAGCTGGACGGCAACGTACAGCTGGACGGCAACATACAGCTGGACGGCAACGTACAATTTGACGGCAACGTACAGCTGGACGGCAACGTACAGCTGGACGGCAACATACAGCTGGACGGCAACGTACAATTTGACGGCAACGTACAGCTGGACGGCAACGTACAGCTGGACGGCAACGTACAGCTGGACGGCAACGTACAGCTGGACGGCAACGTACAGCTGGACGGCAACGTACAGTTGGATGGCAACGTACAGCTGGACGGCAACGTATAGCTGGACGGCAACATACAGCTGGACGGCAACGTACAATTTGACGGCAACGTACAGCTGGACGGCAACGTACAATTTGACGGCAACGTACAGCTGGACGGCAACGTACAATTTGACGGCAACGTACAATTTGACGGCAACGTACAGCTGGACGGCAACGTACAATTTGACGGCAACGTACAGCTGGACGGCAACGTACAATTTGACGGCAACGTACAATTTGACGGCAACGTACAGCTTGACGGCAACGTACAGCTGAACGGCTAAGGGTAGTCTCACTATAAAAAAAACTGCTAGAGATTAGCGTGTTTTAGTAAATCTTGAGAACGCTATACAATAACTAAACACTAGATTAAAAAAACAACAAATATTTAAGTAATTATTAAATTTGTATTTCTATCTAAAATAAATACAATTAATTACTTATTACCCGGTAATGATACAAATATTTTATGCTTTTTGAATCCAGTTTGTTAGTTCTTACAAACCCACTATTTGGGCATTTATAATTTTTGTAATATTATATTTCTCTCTCAAGATATCACTAAACAAAATTAGTTTCAAGCGGTTTTTATAGTAAGACGACCCTTCTATATGGGTGAACTTATACTAAATACATGTTAATGATTTTTCATTTCTTCAAATTTAGAAATAAAATTTATTTATTTTGTATTACAGTATAATTCTTAAAGATAGCTGTGGTTGTAAGCGACTCATGTACAAGCGTAACTCTAGAATAACTCAATTAAAATATTCTGATGCGTTATTGCCTTGGTAAAAAAGCAAAAAATGTATAACCGGTCCATGTAAATATTAAAATAGATAACACCTACTTGTATGCCAATACAATTAACCTAATAATACATATGTTCATATCATTTTCTGTATTGCAATCATGAGATATTAAAAAAACGTACATAAATCAACAGAACTTATGGAAATTACATCTAGGATATTTTACAGAGCCTCAGCAGGCATTCTAGCATCTTCTTGAATTTGTGGTGTGCTCCGCAGTAACCATTAGCTGTTTATTAACACAAACATATGTACCATTTCTAACTTACAGATTTAAGTAGTAAAGTCTGGGATTGTATAGTTATAACACAAATATCAACTAAGTGGAATGTGAGTAATTATTATATAAATATTTTCTGGAAATATTTTTCAAAACATACTTGAAGAGTACAGTAGATTAAAATAATAATAAAACATAGGCGTTTTTTTTTTTTATATATAATCTGATAAAGTTTCTTATGAGTTCACACATAAGAACGAGTTCATGTCAGAATTCGAGCAGGATAATGGAAGGTTCCAGTCCACATCATACCCTTGGTAATGGTGATCGTAAGACACCGCATAGCATTCGTCGCCATCACTTTCTTCTACGGGTTCATCTAAAATAAAAGCGTCAGAATATGTATTAATACTTGAGAGTAGTTTTGTGATGAGATTATGTGTCACTAAAACACAAAATGAACACTAAAGAGCAGTAACAGAGTAGGTCAGATGTGGTACGAACATAACTTATCATCTTATTTTAGTAAGAAAATGTCTTGCGCTTTATAATGAACAATCTAACATCGGTAAATCTTTTGAAAACTGTGCATTAATTTCTCAAGAGAAATTGGCCTTATGAATGAATTAATCAATCAATCAATGTATGTCCATGTACCCGCTATAGAGTCGAGTAGGGGGTGATGCGCAAGTGACCACGAATAGTTCCGTCAAAACAAATGCAACGTGCACACTCAACAAAACGTATGAACACACGTTTTGAGTGCGTGTGCGTGAGTTCCTGTTTTGAGCGGGACTGTTCGTGTTCGTTTGCAATGGGGACAGAATACATTTCAGCGAAATCTCATGCAGTCTATTTTGCACGTTTTAGGGGCTCTAAAAACATATTATATGCTCGGTCCTATTTAGCAAAAATCATATTTTTTTATTTTTCTAAACTTTAAATATGAATTTTGGTTGGATTCAATAATATTGATCGATTGCAGAGTAAATATATTTGTTTAATATTGGAAAGTTTTCGATGGTTAGACAAAGTATATTTCTACGTCTTTATTCTGTAAAAATGTTACATTTTACTAAGCACCATTATTATTACGTAAATTCTATGCCCTATTGAGTTTTTGAATTTTGTATTTACTTAAATAAATAAATAAATAAATAAATTCATTATATTATGTTATAATAATATTTTTAGGGGGGATATAATGCTAGTATAAACAATATGAAAATGTAATTTTGTGGGGTAAAAACTGTATGTTCCTCTATTATTTTAACGAGAAAATGACAACACACTTTAGAAACATTGTTCTAAGAGCGTAAAAGTACTCACTGACGTCAATCCAGAAGCTCAATTGATGATAACGAGATGTCAGGCAATGCTCGATGTATGGGAACGATTCCAGTATATATAATTTACCTCCCTCATTCTTGCATATGGATGCCGCATCTTTGTACGAAACCGTCTCCAAATGGATTGTGAAATTCTCCGAATAATTACGACCGACTAAAAAAGTACCAACGATTTAGCATCAGTTAGGTTGGCTAACATAATCATAAACACAGATATGCTTGAGGGTTGGTTTAAGCGGCGGGTATGTTTATACATTAGGACACAAAGAGGAATGGTGATATTATTGTAACAGACAAACTAAGGCATGTATAATGGCGATTTAGCATATTTCTAGTAAGTTGATAAATCATCACCTCAGATTCAGAACGTGTCTGTGCCAATCCGCTATGCACTTTTTGTTACCTTGTACTTTCAGTGGTAATATGGTGCTTATTTGTGCCGCAGAAAAGTTATTTGGTTCCAGATATTATGAACTTCGGACAAATATTTAGTAAGCTATCAACTAATTTTCACCATGGCAACCAGGCTTCCCATTGGTTGTTACTATGGTGAAAACAAGTTAGTAGCCGTGTATCCAAAGAACATAACACAACCGGATCTAACATTGCTGAAAACATTGCTAAGCCTGCAATATAGAACATTGTGACAATCAACAAAAATTACTTTGAAAGCATTTTCAAACAAAATGAGTGTGTTTATTCGGATCCTCAAGTGTTTAACAACTGTGGTAAAAGATGCAGACAGTACCCTATACCTGCGTTGTTTAATGTACTGAGAGTTGATTTAAAAGAGATAGTTTTTCCATTTAAAGCAAAAAGTGAGGGAGCACTTGTTGGCACAATAATAGTCCAACCTGGTTCTTTAAATTTTCAGATATACTTCATCTCATAAATCTAGTCAGAGTGCTCCAGTGTTTGTTTATGCTACAATGTGCGGATGATTTGATTTTGTATTATAATTCCATTGTTTTATTAATGTGTGTTTTTTTGTATATGCACTATGTGTTTATATATATATATTATATATATATATTTATTATAGATTTATATTTTTTTTTTTTTAATAACCTTTTGTTTTGTAATTTATAACATGTTGCTAAAGTGGCCGTCAACTAAAACGTTCACCGAGTTTTGCGATTTGTCTTCCCCTCTTACCCCCATCAGCGTCCGCGCACAGCGAAGAGATGCAGTGAAAGAAGCTGTCCACGATCATTTAATTAAACGACTTTTTCAATACATATGAATTCCGTTATTCTAATTACATTATGATATTTTATCATTAATTATTTTACGTGAGTTAATAATGTCAGAGAAAAGCGATGTAAATACGAATTTGAACGAAAAAAATAGGTTGATTTAAAATAAGCAAAAGTATAACAAGTTACTTGTTGCTTACCTCTCAACTCCAACTTTGATTATTGTAAATCAACCTATTTTTTCTTTCAAATTCGTATTTATATTGTTTTTTCCTCAAAATATCAACTCACCTAAAATAAACAATGATAGAATAATCTTTAGAGTAAATAAAATAGAATTTATTTTAACTGAAAGATTGTTTATTTAATTGGATGACTGTTGACAGCTCACCGGCCTATTATAGAGATTCATAGTCGGCTCCTACACCTAGGAGCGCCTATTGTAACCAAGGTAACAGTTGTTTCCATATTATTTCGCATTAACAAAAGAAATCCATAGAAACAATGGGTGCACCTAGGTGTAGGGACCGACTGTGAATCTTTCACTGCATCTCTTCGACGGTGCAAAGACGCTGGTGGGGGTAAGAAAGGAAGACATTCCGCATAACTCGGGTGAACGCTTTAGGTGACGGCCACTTTAGTTAGTTATATTACCTTGTTAATTTACATTGCTTTGGTTAAATGCATACACTTAACCTCGAGAATTCCAGGGATTTATTTACTATTTTTTTTGAATTTATAATGATGATGGCAGAACCTGCAGATAAGCTGCTTTGTAGCTTTGCGGGACGCCCAAACTTTGTAATAATGTAAACATAATAAAGAATTGCAACATAAAATATATATATACACATTGATCACAATTTTATGGGTTTCGTCACACGATATAAAATGAGTAGGTGGTTTAAACTTACCACACCTCACAACCACCAACGTCCTTGCACCGTCGAAGAGATGCAGTGAAAGATCTAATCTCTATATAATTGACCGTCAAGCTGTCAACGATCATTCAAATAAACCATTTTTCAATACAAATGAATTCCATTATTCTTATTACAATTTGTTATTCTATCATTAATTATTTTACGTCAGGAAAGGTGAGGTGTAGTAAGTTTAAACCACCGACTCATTTTATATCGTATGACGAAACCCAGAAAATAGTAAACAATAACATTACTTATGTCCACGAAAATTTGAAAATGTATATATATATATAATATATAATCATGTCAAATCATATTAAATATATATTTATGATTATTATTAATACTATAAACTAGGCAATCTTCAAAATATTAATAACAACAAATAACAACTCACCTATGCTTAGATCACTTCCATTGAACTGACAGAGAGCTACACCATAAGTTCCATCGATCTCGAAAAACGCAGGGGTATTCAAATCAGTTACATTGCTGCTAACATCACCTAAAGATGTGTTTACTAGAGACGAGGCATTAGAAATAAGATAAGCAGTTGTGTTCCCCATGATTGGAAGATTAGAACTTTCAAACACAGACGTGGTTCCCCCCGTAGATGCATTGCCAGTTGGAGCTGCATTTGTACTGGATTCAGTAGACGCACTAGTAGTTAGAGCTGAAGATAAGCTAGATTGCGTAGATTCACTAGAAGTTAGCGCTGAAGATGAGCTAGATTGAGTAGATGCACTGGTACTTGTAGCTGTAGTTGTGCCAGCTTGGGGAGATATATTCGTACTTGAAGGTGCAGTTCTGCTACCTTGGGTTGATACATTAGAATAAGGGGCTACAGTTGTTCTTCTTACGGTTGATGCAATAGACTTTAAAGGTCCAGTTGTATTAGATTGGTTAGACAAACCAGAACTTGGAGCTGCAGTTGTTCTTCTTTTCACGCTGGATGCAACAGCAATTCGACCTACAATTCTACTGGAATTTGTAGATGAATTATAAGAACTTGGAAATGCAGTTCTCCTAGCTTGAGAAGATGTGCTACTATTTACGGCAGCAATTCTTATAGCTTGAGTAGATGCAGTAGTAACTGGAGTTGCACTTGGGCTGGCTGGAGTTGATGCGCTAGTACTTGAAACTGCAGTTGGGCTGGCTGGAGTAGATGCGCTAGTACTTGGAGCTGCAGTTGTGCTGGCTGGAGTAGATGCGCTAGTACTTGGAGCTGCAGTTGTGCTGGCTTGAGTAGATGCGCTAGTACTTGGAGCGGCAGTTGTGCTGGCTTGAGTAGATGCGCTAGTACTTGGAGCGGCAGTTGTGCTGGCTTGAGTAGATGCGCTAGTGCTTGGAGCTGCAGTTGTGCTGGCTTGAGTAGATGCGCTAGTGCTTGGAGCTGCAGTTGTGCTGGCTTGAGTAGATGCAGTAGTACTTGGAGCTGCAGTTGTGCTGGCTGGAGTAGATGCGCTAGTACTTGGAGCTGCAGTTGTGCTGGCTGGAGTAGATGCGCTAGTGCTTGGAGCGGCAGTTGTGCTGGCTTGAGTAGATGCACTAGTGCTTGGAGCGGCAGTTGTGCTTGCTTGAGTAGATGCGCTAGTACTTGGAGCGGCAGTTGTGCTGGCTTGAGTAGATGCGCTAGTACTTGGAGCGGCAGTTGTGCTGGCTGGAGTAGATGCGCTAGTACTTGGAGCTGCAATTGTGCTGGCTTGAGTAGATGCGCTAGTACTTGGAGCGGCAGTTGTGCTGGCTTGAGTAGATGCGCTAGTACTTGGAGCTGCAGTTGTGCTGGCTTGAGTAGATGCGCTAGTACTTGGGGCGGCAGTTGTGCTGGCTTGAGTAGATGCGCTAGTACTTGGAGCGGCAGTTGTGCTGGCTTGAGTAGATGCGCTAGTACTTGGAGCTGCAGTTGTGCTGGCTTGAGTAGATGTGCTAGTGCTTGGAGCTGCAGTTGTGCTGGCTTGAGTAGATGCAGTAGTACTTGGAGCTGCAGTTGTGCTTGCTTGAGTAGATGCGCTAGTACTTGGAGCGGCAGTTGTGCTGGCTAGAGTAGATGCGCTAGTACTTGGAGCTGCAGTTGTGCTGGCTTGAGTAGATGCGCTAGTACTTGGAGCTGCAGTTGTGCTGGCTTGAGTAGATGCACTAGTGCTTGGAGCGGCAGTTGTGCTTGCTTGAGTAGATGCGCTAGTACTTGGAGCGGCAGTTGTGCTGGCTTGAGTAGATGCGCTAGTACTTGGAGCGGCAGTTGTGCTGGCTGGAGTAGATGCACTAGTGCTTGGAGCGGCAGTTGTGCTGGCTTGAGTAGATGCGCTAGTGCTTGGAGCTGCAGTTGTGCTGGCTTGAGTAGATGCAGTAGTACTTGGAGCGGCAGTTGTGCTGGCTTGAGTAGATGCGCTAGTACTTGGAGCGGCAGTTGTGCTGGCTTGAGTAGATGCGCTAGTGCTTGGAGCTGCAGTTGTGCTGGCTGGAGTAGATGCGCTAGTACTTGGAGCGGCAGTTGTGCTTGCTTGAGTAGATGCGCTAGTACTTGGAGCGGAAGTTGTGCTTGCTTGAGTAGATGCGCTAGTACTTGGAGCGGCAGTTGTGCTGGCTGGAGTAGATGCGCTAGTGCTTGGAGCTGCAGTTGTGCTGGCTGGAGTAGATGCACTAGTGCTTGGAGCGGCAGTTGTGCTGGCTTGAGTAGATGCACTAGTGCTTGGAGCGGCAGTTGTGCTTGCTTGAGTAGATGCGCTAGTACTTGGAGCGGCAGTTGTGCTGGCTGGAGTAGATGCGCTAGTACTTGGAGCTGCAGTTGTGCTGGCTGGAGTAGATGCGCTAGTACTTGGAGCGGCAGTTGTGCTGGCTGGAGTAGATGCGCTAGTACTTGGAGCGGCAGTTGTGCTGGCTTGAGTAGATGCAGTAGTACTTGGAGCTGCAGTTGTGCTGGCTGGAGTAGATGCACTAGTGCTTGGAGCGGCAGTTGTGCTGGCTGGAGTTGATGCACTAGTACTTGGAACTGCAGTTGTGCTGGCTGGAGTAGATGCACTAGTGCTTGGAGCGGCAGTTGTGCTGGCTGGAGTAGATGCGCTAGTACTTGGAGCTGCAGTTGTGCTGGCTGGAGTAGATGCACTAGTGCTTGGAGCGGCAGTTGTGCTGGCTGGAGTAGATGCAGTAGTACTTGGAGCTGCAGTTGTGCTAGCTTGAGTAGATGCACTAGTGCTTGGAGCGGCAGTTGTGCTGGCTGGAGTAGATGCAGTAGTACTTGGAGCTGCAGTTGTGCTAGCTTGTGTAGTTAAACTTATACTTGGAGCTGCATTTGGGTCTCCTTGAGTAGATGATTTAGTGCTTGGAGATGGAGTTGTACTTGGAACTGCAGTTGTAGTAGCTTGAGTAGATACACTAATACTTGGATTTACACTTGTACTGGCTTGAGTAGATACACTTATACTTTGAGCTTCAGTTGTGTTGGGTTCTGTAGATGCATTGGTGTTTAGAGCTGTGGTGGTTTTTTCTTGGGTTTGTGCGTTTTTACTTTGATCTGCATCTGTTTGGCTTTGGTTCGATGAATTTGGATTTGGAGTTGCATTTGTTAAACTTGTTATTTTCTCCGTCGTAACATTCTGCTCAAGTGTATCATCATATAGTTTTAAATCCTTACATTTGGTTTTGTCTGTTTTGCAAGTTTGTTTCCAATCAGAATCTGCTTCAGTTGTGTTCGTGGAATTGATTGTTTCGAGATTTGACGGTTGACACGCACTTGTGTTTCCCGGTACACATTTTTCGTTGTGGTGAATTGTACCGTTTGGACACAAGAGTCTCAACTGTGTGAAGGTTTTTCGTAAAGGTTCGACGCATATATAGAAGTTTGAGCAGTTGTAGTTGACCGTAAACCGCCCGGGGGCGTAACACTGTGGAAATCCATTATCTATGGATATCTTGTTAAACGCTTTTGTTGGATTACTTGGACATTTGCTTTCGTTACTGCATGTCTTGAGTTCTTCGTTAAATATTAAACCTTTTGGACATCGAAGAACCTGCAAAATTCACATGGTAAATGATTATTACGAATTTCATTAATGTAGGGTAAAAAAGTTAATAAGCCAAGTGTCAATATGACTTGGTGAACAGATACTTCCATACAAGATAGATGTTTGCTGTAAATATCCTTTGATTTCAGAGATACACATTTTTCTCTCGTTTCTATTTTTAAATTTTCTAATAGTTGCTGCCAGTGCATTTAAATTTGTATATATTTCAGACTTGTATGTGGTGTGAGTCCAATCGAGTGCCTCACATACGATGTCATGCCTACTTTTAGAGTACTCATTTCAGCTGATTGTTTGCATATAGGGAGATACATTTATGTGGGTTTAAACTTGAAGGCTATCAACTACATGCTTTGAGCAGTAGTTTTAGTCAGGATACATTATTTAAATGGTTGAATTGTTTGTGTTTTGAGATTTGAAAATTATTGTTCTATGTTTAGCTTAATACTTACAGTGAGGGGTTTAAGATTACACATGAATTTAAAAAATTTCATTTTTGTAGCGACTCAATAATGAACGCATTTCTACTGCTTTGCAAACCCCAAGTTATACCCCAATGCTAGCAGTAGCACCACGTAATAGGAAATGGCGTAATAAGAAATAAACATATATTAATATATTTTCTTTGAAGCTTGGGGGCACTGAACCCCCGTTTTCTCGTGTTGCTCGAAGTGACAGTATCACTATCTGCACTGATAAAAGATAATAGATAACCTCTTGTATATTATTTGTAATAATAAAAATAAGCTTAACATTATTTAGAAATAAAAATAAAATAATAGTGTAGGACCATATTTGTAAAATATGAGGTGGGTGACAAGCTTACTTTATTTCTTAGTAAGAGTTAAAATATTTATGAAAATTCTACTATGATGAGCGTAATTTATCTGTTATTGTGAGATTTTACTGTGGGAGTGTGGGAGTAAATATGTGTGTTAGTGCAAATATATTTATATTTTTGGTGGTGTGTGTGGTGAGTTAGGGGGGGAGAGGTGAATTTTAATTCTAATTGAGAATATGAGTAAGTATATTGAACCCGATAACTAAAATTGAGCAGTGTAGCATGGGTTTCTTTCGTAACTTTACACTCAATGAAATGAAAATTATTATGTGGGTCATAATACTTTTTATAGTTGTACGAATGAATGAATGTATGTATGTATGTACTATGTACTATGTACTATTTGACATGTTGGGATATGATTTATGAATGCAAAATGTGTCATCTTGTTTTGAAGCGCACCTATCTATAGATATTGATTACATCTACTCTTACATAATTCCTATTTGGTTTTCATGTTAATTTTTAAGCTTTAAGAACACCTTTCGTTGAGAAGATACTATTTATAGCTATTGCGCATTGCTTGTCCATGTCCTTCCTTATACCTTGTTGGGACGTGATTGGTCGCCTGTGTTACAGATGTAGTACCAGCTGCAGTCCTGTATGATCGCGAAAATACCCGGCTCCGAACAGCGAGGGACGCGAGGTCGCTCGGTCTCAAAGCGAGTGCAGTTGACTCCATTGAAGATAAACATCGGCCGACAGCGCGCGGTGATGAGTCTCTCGCCCACGCATACGTGGTAGTAGATGCTCGAGTTGGAGTTCCATACATCGTCGTTCGAGCAGTTCGAGTTATCGTTTATGGAGATGAGGTTGCCACCTGGCGGACATAAAGTGTACGACATGCGTTATCAACAGAGTGGAGGGAAATATGTGCTCACACGCAGGAGTATTAACGATGATCGCGACTTTCTTAAAAAACGTTTTTGAACGACAGATATGGACGTTTTAGGCACATGTGGTGCTGGAAATGAAAAATTTTGCTCTCGAATTTCCGCGATTTTGATGTATAGCCGTGATTTGAGGTATTTTTCTCATTATTCAGGAATAACGTTGGAATAAAATAAAACAATGAGAAAGTCGTCATTCACTGTTGAAGTTCTAACTATTTGTGTTATTTATTAAATGTTAGTTATTAACAAATTATTGATTATAAATTATAATGCATGTATTTATTTCATAACAATGACACATCCCAATACATGGAAGTTGATACATGTGTTCCTGCTCTTAGCCTATGCATTTTTCACAGTGCCAGAGTTGCCAAAAATCGCAAACGCAAAAAATTAATACCGCTATAAAATCGGTATTTGCCAAAAGTAAAAAAAAAAAAAAATCGCCATAAGCTTTTGCCTCTGGCTATTGTTACAGTATTGGTATATGAAATACACTCGATCTTAATGAATTGTTAAAATAATATTATTAAGTTTAGTGCGCAGATCGTGAATACACTAGACTAGACAATGCTGACGCCATCGGAGCCAATCACCGGATAGAGTTTTTAAATACTGACATGACGTTGGCCAGAGCCTCACTCGTCTATGACGTCAGCATCCACAAGATTACTGTGGAACGATTAACTCATTTACGTGCTAAACTAATCAAATTGATTTTATACTAGTATATTCTTAGGAAATGTTGTGTTGGTTTCGAACAATTTTCTGAATCTGAAATAGTTTCTTACGTTGAATGAAATAATTAAATAATCGTAATTACCGCCTGGAATTCGCACACAAGTTGAATTCTGAGTATCACGGAACGAGTTGCGTGGACATGGAGGCAGCGGACTCTTCTCAGTTGTTGGATCCAACTGTAAAAAAATTAAAAAAAAAAAAAAAGTTAATACAATATATTTCCATTCCATTCCCTGTAATTACATACAAAGATGTCCAAAGATATATAACAGCACAAACCAGGAAGCCTGTATTACAAGGTACCGGAGAGTGTTAGTTAGTTTTTTTTTGTTCCTCAAATTACCTGGGCAGCCAAAACAAACACAAACCAATCTAGTCTCGTTTTGTACAGAAACTAAAAATGTTTAAGTTATAGCAGAATTCGTTTCTATATTTATTTAAATATGATTTTATTCACAGCTGGAACATTCTGTACGTTGAGTAATGTTTCAATTTAATTTTAATCCTTAGTACTCGATGTAGAAGAAACAAAATAAAGACTGAAAAAAGGACCGAAATATTTTTCGAAATTCACAATTGCTTTTCATAGTGTGTTGATGCCGATAGTCAACAGAGCTGGCTTGTGATAAGACAGACTAACTCAGGGAACCAATGACCGGCATTTTCGACTTCGATTTCGATTTCGATTTCAGGACAAGGCTCCCCCAAGTCACAAGGCGAATGCTGATATTGATTCGTATACTCTCGGACATTCGTTTCCAACTATTCCAAATACCGGAAGATGGTTAAACTCCTGAAGAGGGACATGGATTGTCCTGGGCAGGTTTCCCATGAAAACTTATTATTATTGTATTTGTGTGCAATCACGTTTTATTTCAAATACAAGGTTTCAACATAAATCAACTCTAAACTAAATGGATATTTAACCCAATTATTGCGCTTCTAGTAAATCGGTTGCGTCAGTGTGGGTGCGTTTAATATAGAGCTGGCCGTGACCAGAGCCATATTGTATTTATTGTATGTTACCCGCCCGAGAGCGGGAAGGCCAAGGTAGAGCACAAATGGCTATCTGTAGCCGTATACAAAAGTGGTCTTATAAACTAGACTAAGTACTAAGCTAAATTAACTAATAATACCAAGTTTCAAAGAAGGAGCAGAACACGTGCAGAAGGCCGAGGTCACAAGGGGTTCCGCCAGGACTTTTTCCAGGGGGGGAGCAGCAGGTTGAAAGAGGTTTACGCCCTAAAGTTATCCCCGTAGGGGGTCATGTTCGATAGCACCGCAATCAATTTTTTTTTTTAATCGGCATGCTAGACTGCGTTCTTAGTGTCCCATAAAAAATACTGGACTGAATGCAATACCGAAGTAGTTTTTGTAGTGCAAAAACCAGAAAACCATTAAAAGCAGCATGTGAAAGGCGAGGTCATTGAGTCCAGAAGGCTGAGATACAACATCTTACGGTAGCGAGCAAAGTGAGAGCAACATTATAACAACCGTGTTTCCGTGTTTATCGATTTATGGGGATGGGCAGCAAATACACAACATTTTTTTTTTTTTATTGAAATTTGCTTCCGATTTTTGCTTCTTCGTGTACCTTGCTTTACAAGCCGATTATAATGGTTCAACACACAAACATGGCCCATTAGCTCTAAACGTTTTGTTTCTATTATGAGCGGACAGGCTTTAATGCACAGTAGGAACAACTAAAAAATTGAACGTCGGCTCCTTCACAGCTAGTTATCCTGTGATCTAGGGTGTCGATTACTAAGTACTTGTTGCATGTTATGTTGGTGATGCCAACACGCTGCGCAGAGCCGACCGATTACTTCCTGTATGCACTTGTGTAGTTGTTCTTGTTACGTGCCACGCTCGCTAAGAGTCCTTGAAAATGTACCCAGTGCAGAGGTGATCGGCAATATGGTTTTCTTCGTGTTGTATCATTTGTGTTTTGCAAACGTTTGCTTGTGTGTCGTGTTAAAAACGTGTATAGCCTAATGATTATAATCGGCAATATAACGTTTGTGATTCGACTAAACCTTTTGCCTAGACCATTCTATGGTTGTCTCCACAGTGATCACTCATGACTGTCAACTGGTTTCCATTTTTATCACTTGCTAAGGTAAGAAAATTGCTTATTGCAATCGCAATCTACAATTCTCCAATCACACTTGACCAGCTAAAAATCCTAAAACCGTGCAACTAGGATATAAATTCAATAATAATAATTAATTTATAAGACAAGCTCACAAACAAATATATAATTAAAGTTATTGGCTCTTTGTTTCCATTAAAGTAGTTGTTGCTTGAGGTTATGTTGTGACAGTGCTCAATACGTATTTAACCGTTCTCCTTTCTGATTGGTTCACGTGACTCGGATCTACGATTCACAAACTTATTTTAGAGCTCGGTCTATAAAAAGATTGCAATCGTAGACTGGCCAGCTACTGCGCATGCGCCGCCAATCGTAAGCTCGAATCTACGATTGCAACTGTCAGTTCGGAACCTAATGAGATATGGCTTTTACAAAGATGATATTACAGTTTACTGAGTTCATATAATATTATACTAGAAGACGGCGTGATTAAAGTAAAACAAAACATAGCGTTGGGCGAGCGGGCAAAAGAATGGGCCTCAAGACAATCGTTCGCAATTGTCCTGCACTTTAGTGTGTCAGCGTCAGAAGTTATTCCTTTCGTTTGTACCCGTATAAGTCAGTGTAAATATTTGTATGGCATTCGCCTGTAATTAAACTTACATTAGTGTAGCCAGTGCAGGAGATATTTACACTGGCTATTTAGCTCGTGTAAGACGTTTTGCACCACTGGTCACTATAGTCAGTGTACAGGCGAGCGGAGCGTGTGGAGGTCTGTTTCCACACGCGTGATTATACAAATACAACTTATTCAATTGTTTATTGTTGTTTCTGTCAAACTTAAAGTGTTGTTAACATGGGCGTCGCGAGGCCCCCCCCCTGCCTTCGGATGTCAAGAAAATCTTGAAATAATAATTGTTACAGATTTTTTGTTGCCATCGGCGAAAAGACCACCGACAACTAAAGCTAATCTGTATAATTTAAATATTCTTTTTATATTCTAGCGACTTTTGTTATAATCCAACGTGCGATTTCTAGAAATGTCTACAAATTTCACATTCACATGTTTTGATTATTCCTATTTGGAACTGGATTTGTATGATTCTGGTCTACATGCCAACGTTTACTTTGGAATCGACATAGCAATGAACACATACAAAATGGTATAAAATATGTCCTCTGCTGAAAACAGTTCTTATTTACTGCTAATCAAATTTCCTGCAGGGATATTTATACAAGGCTTACGCACCCCCCACCCCCAGACCCCCATTGCACCGAAATGGATAATGTTAATGTGGTTGCTTCTTGCCGAGCCCCCCCCCGGAAAATACCCTGTCGACACCCATGCGAGGTCACGAGACGAGAACATGTCTAAACGCACACGAAGGGGGAGAAATTAGCCCCCCGTACGAGTGCCAATGCTAGGGCCTCGTACTAAAGGCTCAAGTAATTGTTACAAGCCCCCTTTTGTTCCGTATTTAGTACATACCGACAAGGTTCCGTGAATGGTACTGAGACAAAGAAGCGCGGCGAACAAATGTATTGAAAAGCGACACATTTCGTCCACTTAGTACTTCAGGACACTACATCACGTAAAACCTTCCGGCCTACTTATATCAATACCTATCGTCAATACACGTGCTACGTTTCGTGTTTTTAAATCGTCACGTTTTTCTCATAATTCCTGTTAAACACGTAGGTATTGTTTTCACATATTTGTGTTTTCCCTTGAAGTGCAGAGCGATGCGATAAGTGTAACAGTATGATAAAAATGTTAGCAAGTGTTAGTGTTAATTTTGTTCTAAAAAATATATAAAATTAATTATGATTATTAACTTAAGCATGGGGATTGGGAGCTTACCGATAGAGGTAGCTCAGCGGTAAGACGCGAGACTCTAATTCGGGAGGTCGCCGGTTCGATTCCGGCCACCGGCAGTCCTGATTGAAGGTTTTTTACGAAGTTTTCCTCAGTCATAAAGGCGAATGCTGGGATTGAGTCCTGCTAATAGTCCTCGGACATTCCTTTCGAACGATCCAATCACCTTATTAACCTAGTTAGTCACCTGAAAAGGGGCACATCAGGTTAATCTGGTGTGCACCTTATAACAGGTATTCCTACGAAAAATCATTATTATTATTATTATTATTGGGAACTTAAAGCCGTATCTCCAGACTATAAATGTTGAACCAGCACCATGCATGCATATAGTTCTTGGGATTAGGTATACAGCTATGTTTTGAATTCTTCCTTGTTTCTGGTCCCGAATATTTGAGATATAGATATATCACACTTACTGCACAAGACCTGTTTTTAGCTACTTAGTAAACGATTCAGTGTAAACACCTAAATGTCTGATATGAGACACTGAATAATGTGCATTTATGTTACTTAACCAGTTAAAAGCGGGTATGTACACTAAACAACTAAAATTAATTAATCAATCAATCAATCATTCAATCAATACCGTTCCACAGCGTGCCATCCTTTGCTTTACGTCCATCCTAGACATAAATGACTTACTAGGCCATCGCACAATTAACATACAGCTCCAGTCATCCAAGCATCTTCTCAAAATACAATAATGAAATTCTAATCCCAATATTGAACAATCAAGGATGAATTATGTCCCCAACTAAGTGCCGCTTGCGATTTAAAAACATCGTACTACACTGTCCCTTGTCCCCTCCGAGGGCAGATAAACAGTTACCAATAGCTGTGCCAATAGTGTAAAGTTCCTTGGTTTACAAACTAGTATGAAAAACATTCAATCAAAACTATTCAGTGGAAGCTTTTTCATTCTCTGCAGGGTTTTTTGTCCTATGGGGTACTAATTTTGATAATGCATCACCTCAGCCAAAGCAAATATTTTTACTACCAAAGAGGGCAGTACATATTATTGCAATTTGCAGTTCATATTATTGCAGTGATCTCAGGAAGATCATCATGGCGAGAGCATTTATTACACTTTGTGTGTTCACTTTTCACAAACCCCTACGCTGGGGTATCGCTTGAAGTCGTTGGCTAATCAGGACACGAAACTCTTACGTGACTCCTCCCTCGTTAGATTAAAATAAGCATATGCCGTTATTTAATAGTTTGGATAAGACCGCCCCTAGATTACCTAGGACTCTCCAACCATTGACTGAGGAGTGAGGAAAACTATATTGGAAAACATTTGAGGATGGCCGGTAAAGAGAAAATCGAACCAGCGACATTCCAAGTTAGAGCATCATCGTGCGCCAGTTTCTGGGCCAAAGTGATGGACCATAGACTCTCTAACCCGCATCTACATTGTGGCAACAAATGTGGCTTCGTGCAATAGAGTTAGCTTTAGGTAAATTCAAATCTGGCGCAATGGTTGACAAATTATAGTAGCGATAGCACTGCAACTGGGATTTGTTCCTCTTTCTGAAATTTTATTTTAACCCATTATACGATAAATTCAAAACTCTCAAGTGTGGAAATACAAAAATATAAAAAATTACTATTTTTGACATTTTTATTGGAGTGTAACTTGAAAACTAGAAGAGAGACCAAAATTTTGAAAAGGCCAATTCGTTTTTAAATAAAGAATTTAGGCTATCGAAAATAAAATTTAAAAGTTCCCAAAACTTGGTAGGCTATTTTGAGTAATCCAAAACTATTAGTTGTATTAAATAAGCTCAAAATTGTTAGGAAAAAATGTTTTATATTTTCTCAAGACCCAAGATATGTAATTCTAAGTTCATGTTCGAGAGGTCTAACGAAGCCTCTACAGTTGCCGCTCTCGTTAACCAACTATAGGCGTTGAACGTGCTCTCGAATTTACATTGATAGTATATCTTACAGCCGGTTCCGTATATCGTTGGCACGTGGACACCAGAGTGACGTCACTTGTAAAGTAAGGTATGCGTCATACTTAAACATGATTACCACGTGTACATGTTGTTTGCTCACTTTGCACCGTTATGAGCTAAGGTAAGTCTTCAAGTATCAAGTAATACGTCATTTTCTTATTATATTTGTTATTGTTGGAAGAATATGCTCTATCTCACTCTACAACTGCTTTGTAAACAAGATCAACAATGTGTCTTCTGCCCTGTTTACTATGCTTCACCTTATAAAGTTACCAACCATAATAATATTATACTGTCGTCGTCATCATCATTTTGTATGAATAAGTAAACCGCATTAATATATTTATTTTACATTTTATATGAAGCCGGCCTAATTAATAGTTATATTTCATCATACTATTTGTTTATGCTCCAGAGGATAGACAGTTTTGAACGACGTATACTTGTTTATTTTGTCAATACATTTCAATATATATATATATATATATATATATCTTTCGACACACAAAAATGCTTCATTTCTATTATAGTTTTGTTTGAAGAAATATTCATGCATACCGTATAGTAACGTGACACAATCTTATTTTATCCCAACCCTAGTTGGAATTACATTTTATGTAATAATTAATAATGTACTGCTGAAATTGTGTACATACATGCCCATGCTCTTACTTGAGTGTTGCAATTTGAGTATGTTGTTTCCACTCAAAAATATGTAGTCAGAACAATTATCTTCTGATAATATTGAACCAGTAAACTGCTTAACGATTTCTATGTAAGACATTGGACGTGCTGGATAAGAAACCTTCTAAAGCACGAATTTGACATGCGCAATTAGTAAAATAACTAATTTAGATAAAAACTGGCATGTTCCGAAATGCAATCATTGTGTTTTTTCGCACTAGTGGACTATGCATTCTGCCGTTTACAAAATGAATTAATGCGCATTTGATGTTTTAAACTGTCATTAATTTTGTTATGAATTGTATGTGTCAACAAAATATATGTCGAGGATGCTGTCAAGGTTCGCGAGGTGAATATGGTACACCGAAATTTTACCATGACTTAACTGCTAATGTAGAGGTTTTTACGAAAAACATATAAAATCGTATTTGGCTCACATATCAATGGTCGCTACAAAGATTACCTACTTTAAAACCATAGACACAATGGTTAACTTGTTATAACGATTCACACCTCAAACATGGAAAATCAGCAAAGAGTGTGCACTTTGAGAATATATAGCAGGCCTGTAAGAGTTGGGAGATAGAGCTCACGTCACACACAAGCGTACAATGGTTCACACAAACTTATAGTAACACTATAAAACAACTTATAGTAGTAGTTATAGTAACTAGTATAAAAATAATAATTTTTATTATTATTATTGTTAAATAACAGATATCCAGGGGGTATAATGGGATCACTATGACTATTGTCCTTCACAGCGATACAATTATAACTCCAAAATAGTAATAAATAAATATTACGATGAGGGTTGCCCTTCATTTCGTATACACATCTAATTATTATTATTGTTTATTACCCTATTGGTACATATTAATCAATTTGTCTTTGAATTCTCTACAATATTGTATTCCTGATAATTTCTGTGACATGAACCGTTCAAAAGGTATTAATGAAAACGTGTAAGACGTCACGACGCTCCTGGCGCCCTCTGCAGAGTGCCACGATGTACCAAGTAGGTGCAAAATACTCGTATAGCATTTCGTAGTGGAATTGTTCCCTACATATTTTCTGTAACACGAACCGGAGAAACGTTACTAGTTCAAACGTGTATATGACGTCACGACGCTCCTGGCGCCCTCTGCAGCGTGCCAGGTAGGTGCAAAATACTCGTATAGTATGCCGTAACAGAATACCGTTTACCGCAATACTCTTTCACGAAAGGCGCACGAGATACCTTTTGCTCCACCTGTTGTATTTTTTGATTTGTAGCAATTAAGCTATTTGGAGGATTTTAAGGGTTTTGATTGGTGGTTGCCATGGAGAAAACAAGCTATAGGGCACTAGCAACACCAAAAGACAACAATGGAACAAATGAATTGAACTGATGGACAAACCATCAGCTGTCAAAATACTAAAATTGCAACCATAGAAATAAAAACGAGTGTAGCAATAGTAACTGCTCGCCATTTAAAACTTTTAATGATGGACAACGACTAAGTGAAAGTTTTGTATGTGTATTTGTTTTTTGTTTTGTTTTCCAAAATCAGAAGAAATTAATTTTTGACAGCTTGTTGTTTGTCCATCGATTCAATTCATTTGTTTCATTGTTGTCTTTTGGTGTTGCTAGTGCCCTGTAATAGCGGACGTTATTACGATAAATTACATTTTGTAAAAAAAGTGACGTAATCATGGCAACATAACAGCCAACAGGTAAAATCAAAGCTCTTTCAAAATAATTGTTCTCAAGATCAAGTAGGCCTAGACCCCTGTTTTATTTCTCTATGGTAGACCCAATGACGTATATAAGCTGCCGCGTAGCGGCAGATATACGTCATTGGGTAGACCCAAGGGGGGTCCGCGGATCACCTATCGGCGACGAGGATACCCGCAACTGACGTCACATCAGGACTACAACAATGGAACAAATGAATTGAACTGATGGACAAACAATCAGCTGTCAAAATAATAAAATTGCAACCACAGAAATGAAAACAAGTGTAGCTATAGTAACTGCTCGCCATTTAAAACTTTTAATGATAGACAACGACTAAGTGAAAGTTTTGTATGTGTATTTGTTTGCTTTTTGTTTTGTTTTCCAAAATCAGAAGAAATTATTTTTTGACAGCTTGTTGTTTCTCCATCGATTCAATTCACTTGTTTCATTGTTGTCTTTTGGTGTTGCTAGTGCCAAAGATTAGACACTGTCTAATCTTTGCTAGTGCCCTTCAATGACGGGTAGGCGGGTAACCTCTCTCGTCGCTTGAGTGGATCAAGGTCTGTCGATCTGCGCGCGCTAGTGGCCTAGCGGGCGCAGATCGACAGACCTTGGAGTGGATAGCTGCGTTCCAGAATTCATCTCGTGAGTAATCCCAGATACCCTACTATGACGTCAGGATACCTTGGATATCAAAACAATATTGGAACAGATGGATTACAACTATGGCGGCAAATATGGCAGGACCAAACGTAGCTTGTTGTCCCTTCATAAATTTTAAAGCAAATTCTGGATCTGGAAATAAATAAGGTTAAAATAAGACTAATTGTACTCAGTTTGGTGCTAGGAACTAGGCTAGCTTTCAAACCAAAGACAGGGGTTGCATTCCGTTACATGCTGGGACTGCTGGGACCCAGTGAGCGCCGGCGTGAGCCAGCGCGAGCCAGTAGGCTTAAGAAACGGAACGAGCATCCACCTGCAGAGCACTGAGCACAGAAATGCTGAACTATTGTACTCAAATTAATTAACATAGTAAATAAGGTAGGTTGTAAAAAGCGTAAGCTTAAACCTCAAAATAAAGATCATACATACATACATACATACAATACAAACATACATACAATACATACATACATACAAATGCAAGGGCCCTAAATCAGATATGAATAATTATAGGCCTATCTCTATCCTCTCTTCCTTTTCCAAAATTTTTGAATACATAATGCATGATCGTCTACTATCCTTTTTGAACTATCACTCTCTTTTATCTCCAAGCCAGCACGGCTTCCTTAGTAATAAGTCCACCACTACCGCTATCTTTAGCTTCCTCTCTCCCCTGTACTCTGCTCTGGACAAAGGAGAGCTTGCTGTGGGCATCTTTTATGATCTAAGTAAGGCCTTCGATACCATCAATCACAAAATTCTTCTCTCTAAGCTAGAAACCCTCGGTATAAGAGGAGTAGCTCTCGAATGGATGGCCTCTTACCTGTCCGGCCGGACTCAAGCTGTGGAAATCCAGGCTTCAGTAAATCACTCTACTCATAAATTCCTCTCGAAACCAAGAACTCTGGTCACAGGGGTCCCACAGGGCTCTATCTTAGGCCCGTTAGCCTTCATCCTATACGTTGACGACCTACAGGGTTGCCTCAACAAAGGTACCCTGACACAGTATGCCGACGACTCGAGCCACCTTTTAACTCTCCCTAAAGAATGTGCCCCTGCCCTCCCAGCATTAGTTAACGAACAAGCCTCCCTGATGTCCTCCTATTGCCACAATAATCTGTTAACACTTTCACTGCCCAAGACCATTTATCTTTACTTCCACACTCCCCAAAATGCTCCAAAATCCAGTCCCTTAGTCCGGCTCAATGATAAAAGCATTGCCCGCAACAACTCTGCGAAGTTGCTAGGTCTAAACGTTACTGAAACACTAGACTGGTCCACCCACATTCAACAGCTTACCTCTAAAATTAATAGTGGTTGTTTCATGCTTAGGAAATTGAAACAGACAGTTCACCCTCATGTTCTTAAATTAGTTTATTTTGCCCATATCCACTCACATCTGTCATATGGCATACTCTTTTGGGGTGCGTCCCCGCAAGCAGTGAGACTGTTCACCCTCCAGAAAAGGGCTGTCCGCATTATTGCTGGAGTATCTAGAAGGCATTCTTGCCGAGAACTCTTCAAAGATCTGGGAATACCAACGCTCGCGAGTACCCTGATCCAAGCTGCATCAATTTTTGTCCGGTTAAATCCTAGTCTCTTCCCTTCAAACTCATCATTCCACCCCCATTTTACAAGATCAAATCTCCAAGTTCGTATCCCCACCCATAATCTTTCTTTATTCTCAAAAAGCCCCAAGTACTTGGCCCTAACCATCTTCAACAAGCTTCCCAGCAACATTAAAACATCCCCCACCACAGCTTCCTTCAAAGCGAATCTGAAATCATTTGTCTCATCCAAGAGCTTTTACTCCCTCCAGGAATACTTCTCTCCCTAAACTATAAATCCTTTTATTTTATTTTTTATAAAGTTTTATTAGACCTATATTGCATGGTCTGGTGTTTTCATCGCTTCGATTTGTCGTACGTTCACCATTCCATTACAGTTTTAAGTTTTCCATAATGTTTACATTGTTATATTTTAATGGATGACTGTTTTATGTGTGTGGTAAAGGTGTTACCTTTTTACAATTAGTAGTACATCTATTAAGTTTATATCGCATGAATGAGCGTCTGGTGGTCTTTTGATAATATTTTAATGTAAATGTAAATACTTTAATGTTTAATGTGAATTGCTCGATGTTAATGTAGTGTACATCTGTTAAATGTTAAATGTAGCCTAGTTTAGTTATATGGGTAAGCACCCACTTTTGACGACATCCATATTTGTACCCTGTATGAATCTACCGGACTAATAAATACTTACTTACTTACTTACTTACATACAGTATGGAAGACGGCGCGAAAATAGTCGTAAGCTATAACTGTCAGCCTAGGTCTACACTAATTGCACCCTGCCAAGAGAAATATACGTCCAATAGCATATACAAAACATTCTTACCTTTCTCCAGACGCTCCTTTTCATTGTCGTTCACTACTAATTTCACTACTTCGTTTGTTTCTGGACAAACCAGCGATATTTCGTGCCACTGGTATGTTATAGTTTGGTGCGACGCCATGACAGTTCCAAGTTTTACTGGGGCTACTGCGTGAAAAAGGGCCAGTACTTCCAGTGCACTGGAGATGCTGGGATAGCAAGTAAGGGAACGCTCAGTAGTCGCTGGCAGCATGTTTCGGAATGCATCCAGTAAGCTGGCGCACTGGATCAGTACATCCAGCATGTAACGGAACGCAACCCAGGGTTGCGTACTGGATGCATTCCGAAACATGCTGCCAGCGACTACTGAGCGTTCCCTTACTTGCTATCCCAGCATCTCCAGTGCACTGGAAGTACTGGCCCTTTTTCAGGCAGTAGCCCCAGTAAAACTTGGAACTGTCATGGCGTCTCACCAAACTATAACATACCAGTGGCACGAAATATCGCTGGTTAGTCCAGAAACAAACGAAGTAGTGAAATTAGTAGTGAACGACAATGAAAAGGAGCGTCTGGAGAAAGGTAAGAATGTTTTGTATATGCTATTGGACGTATATTTCTCTTGGCAGGGTGCAATTAGTGTAGGCCTAGACTGACAGTTATAGCTTACGACTATTTTCGCGCCGTCTTCCATACTGTGCTCAGTGCTCTGCAGGTGGATGCTCGTTCCGTTTCTTAAGCCTACTGGCTCGCGCTGGCTCACGCCGGCGCTCACTGGGTCCCAGCAGTCCCAGCATGTAACGGAACGCAGCCCTGGAAGGCTTGACTGTGGTCGATGGCGGTAACTTTAAAAAACTGTTGTGCAAAATTTCGTGTTTGTTTCTTGTGTGTGCCCGCTTATCATCGCAAGCGTTTTCCTAGTACTTTTGTATTTCTGAGTTCACGGTTAGTTTCTTAGTATTTGGATTCCTTGTTGGGCCTATTTGACAGTTGGCCGTACTAGCACTGCTGCTGTTCTTTTAAAACCAAAGAAGAAGAAAAACACCTGTTGTTGTTTACCGTTCTGTCAAAATCTAGGTAGGGGTCCTATACTATTTCTATATTTCCTATACCTTCATGGATCCAGCACCTCCTGACTGTGGTAGGTTATTGCTAGATGGTACGTATCCGTTTCCTGTCTCGGAAACACGAAATACAAGGTAGGCATAGGGGCTAGCCTACGTTTTTTAAAATTTCGCATCATGGTCCACGAGCTCATGAATTTACTGGTCAGATTCAAGTTCCAGGAAACTATTAACCTATAAAATTGTTGAGCGGCTCAACAAACTTTTGATCTTTCTTCTTTCTCACAGTTATTCTTCCATTGTCCTTGCAAAGAATTTCTTTTGTTTAGTGCAAAGTGTAGGTCTAGGCCTAGGCCTAGGCCTATGTTCAGTTTAACCTAGGAAGCTAAGTTTGAGAATCAGAATGCAGAAGATCAGAATACACAACAACAACACAACATACAAAACAACAAAACAGATCAGATTAGGCTAGCCTAAGCCCACGTTACATAGGCCTAGGCCTAAACCTAATCATCACGCTGAACTAGGTCTACGACCACCTAGGCCAGGGCGACGATGCTAGTGTAACCAGTGTGATACTAAAGCTCGGGTCGGGTCAGAAAGCTCGCCTTTTCGATCATCTGTGTATTCATTCTAAACAAATTTATGGTCAAGTAGGGTAGGCCTAGGTACTGCATGGGCTTTCTAGCCTAGGCCTTTATCTAGCGGCTTAGACCCATCGGCATAGTAAGTCCCTAACCTCCTAGAACTCAGTTGATCAGTTATGCATTGGACTTGTAGTCCACCTATGGTTCAATGACTACGTATATCACACAAGTTTATAATGTGCATTGGATGAAGGCGCCTTGGTTCCAATCGGTTGCAGAATGTGGTAGTGGTATGCACGTCGAATTTATCTGAAGTCGGCTCTGTTGAAGGATAGAATTCGCTTGGATTTAAGTGATATATTTATCAAAGTGTGGCTGGCTGAATTCGCAGTTCGGTTTAGATGAGGGCGCTTCAGATTGACGTGATATACGAAGAGGGTTCCAACCGATTGAAATGAATGAAATCACAAACGGCTACTTAACCCACCAAAGATTCATAGCTTATGGAGAGAAACTAGGTATTAGTTTCACAGAATATATCTTAATGGGATGACAATACATGTTATAGGCCAGAGTAGGATATAATATTGTGGGTCTCATATTATGAATGGCTGAAAGGTCATTATTGCATAAGAGGGGAAAAAAATATATATTATATGGGTGTAATGAGCCAAAATCAGATTTTTTCAGGCACGAAAAGAACATTACAAATTCCGGTGTACATTTACAAACCTAATTGTATTCAATTCACATTAAGATGCTGATCTCGTTTTTTTATGGTGTTACTATTTTACAAAAAATACAAATATTTGTTGCCTAGTGATTATGGCTCTTACTCCCTTACAGTAAAACTTCTTTGTAACAAACTCTTGGGGGCCAGATTATTATTTTGTTATAAAGAACAATTCTTTATAAAGATGGTAGGCTACCTTTAGGCCTACATGCATATGAACCTTTTGGAAACTCAAAAACAGTTCGTTATATAGGCCTAGATCATTTTGTTATAAATACGTCTTGTCATAAAGAAGTTTCACTGTAGGCCTATCATTTGCAGTGTTGTTAAAGCTACTTTTTAAAAGTAGCACTGTTACAGCTACAGCTACTTGATCTTTGAAAGTAACTTAGCTACTTTTCAGCTACTGTATTTTGTCAAGTAGCTCGCTACTTATGCAGCTACTCAAAAAAAGTAGTGATGCTACTTTACAGCTACTTTCATTTTTTATAAAGGACCAAGAATACGTACTATTTATTGAAACGGCGGTACGGTCCGGAGGTGAGTCATACTCATATCACAGCTGACGGGGTGAAACAGGAAACTCAGTGCTGGGGAGGCGGTTTTGGGACTATCGAGCAAGAAAGCCAATGTCAGTCGTCATTCCGAGCCTGTGACGGCGGGCGAAACAAACGTGTGTTTTTTTATTGCAAAAATAGAGTAGCGGCGACTTTTCGCTACAAATACTCGCATATAGTAGCTTGCTACTCGCTACTTTACTGCATTTTCAAATGTAGCGCGCTACCAGTCTCGCTACCAAAAAAAGTAACATGCTACAAGTAGCGCGCTACTTGCAGCGCGTTACTTAACAACACTGATCATTTGTCACTGCCCATTTTTTTGGACAGCAAAAAGTATTGACCATTTTCTGTAAATAAAACATACGCAAACTCATAGGCCGAACATTGTTTTAGTTTAGTAAAAATGCTCTCGGGCTAAAAAATTAAGTTTGACCCCTCATTATAGCCTATGTATTTAAAATTGTATTGTAGGTTTACACACTTATTTGGGATAAGGTTTTATCAGGGAACTGTTTTACTTACGATTGGTTGCTACCATTGGCCGGATTTATAAAACATCGCCCCTCATTGGCTGGGCTAAGAATTTTAGGTACCGTAATAATATAGCTAACATTGCTATGGTTTCCTTAAATCTTAAAACTTAGGAAAGTGTGTGAATGCTATAAATAAGTTAATGCTTTTGGCTTGATTTGATTTTGTTAAACCTTTCTGGTCGGTGCACAATCGTCCGGGAAGGAGCTCCGGTAACGGGAAAGTTCGCTATACTTTAACATTGCCCGGTAATGTTAACGGTTACGGGAAGCTCCTTCCCGGGCTATTGTGCACCGACCATAAACCTTCAATTAATGTGTAAGCCGAGCTTGATAGAAACTTTTTTTATTTCCTATGCAGAGATGGCTTCCTCAGCCATTCCTCTTCCTATTTTTCTACTATTTTTAACTATTTTTCTATGTTATTTCTAGGTGGGAGAGTTCTGAGTTAGCCTTCTGGTATGATACTGGTGTCACCTAACTTTACGTATTTGAAACAATGCAGCTCATATTCCTTGGTACAGCTTCCTGCTATCCAACTGTTGCCAGAGGTGTTAGCTGCACTGCACTGAGGTTCGAAAGTAAGTAGGGTAGGCCTACTTAGGCAGTGTTGGGTAAGTTCCCCAAATAAGGAACGTTTAAAAGTTAAGTTACTCTGTGTTTAAAACGAGCATTTAAAAGTTAAAGTTCCTAAAAAAAATTAAGTAACTTTTTTGCATTCCTGGAATTTCAAAAGTTTTGCATTATTTAAACTGTCTTGTTAAAACCACTAACCTGATCTAACCGTAGCCATTTTACTCTGCAGGTGGCGATGTATGGATATTTGACTGTGGAGAAGGCTCTCAAGTTCAACTGCAGAAGAGCACTGTACGAGCAGGGCACATCAAGAAAATATTCATCACACATCTTCATGGTGATCATGTATGTTAATATGTAAAATGTATGTGCTACATTTGAATGATTGGTTAGCTATTACCAAATTACACAGTAAAATCTCTACATATAATGTTTTCAAAAGTGTTCAGAAAAATGTGAACCTTGTATTGTAGAGGGAAAAACTGTGAACATACCTGGTGTATAAGTTTCCTGCCTTTAGCATTGTAAGCCCATAAAGAAAGATACATCATTGGCGGGATGAATTGGAATTCCAACAGCTAACCATTAGGAGTGAAGGTTTTTGTCAGGAACTTGGACACACAAACTGTAAATACAGTAATATGAAAAAATGGTTGAAACTGTTTCCCCCTAACACGGCCTTGTTCACTTGTCGAGTGCAGAGAAGACTCTCTTTGTTATTCTGTTATTCATTAAAGAAGGTAAAATGTTATTTGTTGTCAAAGAAATCAAAATTGTCATTGATAAATTTTAGAAAGAAATAATTTCCAAAATTATAAGAACAGTGCTGCTTAAACCATAATGTTAACTAAAAATAGCAACTGCATTGCCTGCTGTATTTGATTATGACCTAACATGGGTAGGATGTTATCAGTAATTGTGATTTGTGGGTAATTTTCTCACATAGGCCTAAATTTGTAATTTTTGGATTTTTTTTCTATGAGAAATTGTATGTAGGCCTACCTACTGGGGAAATTATTCGGGATAACTTTTAACACAACGCATAGATCAGGCTATTCATCGGTTTAAGAAATTGATTAGTTAATGAAGTTGGCTCTCTAAAAGGGAAAATTTTACTCATGGGAATATTGCTGCACAGGGTTATCTGTATATTTATGCCCACTATGCATATTTATTAAAATGCACGTTTAATTTTATTTTCTAACATTTTAAATATGTTTAGTATAAGAAAACATGTAGTATCCTAGAAATAGGCCTAATCAACCTGTGTTTGAATGTTGCAGCTATTTGGTTTACCTGGATTGATCTGTACATTGGGTAACCAAATCCTTGACAGACCAGATTTTTTGTTGGAAATATATGGACCATTAGGCCTGCGAAGATACATCCGAGAATCACTTAGTCTATCTCGGTCTGCTCTTCCCTTTCGATATAGTGTGAGTAAGCACCACAGACATATAAGCTGTGTGAACAATCATTGTAAGGTAGATAAAACCATAAAATATTTAGGGCTATACAAACTTGACTAATGGCTCTGGTATTATCAAAGTGCAAGTCACCACTCCGTATTTTGCTATTAAACTTATTTGCACACAATGTCGATAATCATGTAAATGTACTTTTACGGGGGTATAGGCTCTGCCCACATTTCTAAGAATTTTGATCTTCCAAGTTCCCATGTTAAGAATGTACAGTAGGCCTATGTGTTAATAATGAATTTTGGTGGGAATGGCTTGCCATTTGCAGCCTTGAGTATAGGGAGCTTGCAATAACGTCATTTCCGGTATCGCACGGTAGCCATACTGAGGTACTCTGTAAACATCTGTTTACTTTTTCCGACACTGCATTGTTGCAATATTGCAGATGTCCTTTGACTGACGCATCAACTGTTTTCAAACAAAGGTTCCGTATTATGACTGAAAACAAAATAAGAACGCGTAAGCTCTGTTTGAAGACAATCATTTGCATGTGTTATCATTTTCTTGAACTTTTACCTGCACACATCAATCTATACGGCTTGAAACTGTGATATTTCCTGGATAACCTATGTGTCTTCTATTGACAGAACAAATGTAAACGAGCAATGTGTACCTCATAATGGCCGCCACGTGACGTAAATAAATATTTAAAGCTGGTCAAACTTGATTGTTGCAAATAAATCAATAGCCGATGGTGATTGGTATTAAATAGGTACTTAAGTACGACATGCATCAGGTTTCATTACCAAACAACTTTATTTATAAATAATTATATATATTTGAATATTATCAGTTATTCAATTTGTGTCTTTGAAACCGATAGAGATGGCACAGTACTAGCACACTGTAACGAGTTGCATTGATATGGTAAAGGTGCATTCACAATCTTTACTAGTACTATGGTTTAATGATTAAGACTAAGACAAACCTTAGTCACAGCCAATCAGAGCGCAGTATTCTCCCTCCCAACCAATGAAAGAAGCCTGTGGCTTAGTCTTAATCATTAAACCTTAGTACTAGTAAAGATTGTGAATGCACCTTAAAGGGAGCTATGCATATAAGAATGTTGAAGTTGATTTATACATTGAGGCAACAGATGATGAAATGATGATGATGATGATGATGATGATGATGATGATGATGATGATGATGATACATCGAGGAACTCGCAACTAACCCAAGAAGGAGTTGCCTGTTTTGGGATGTTTTTTTTTTTTTTAACTTTGGAGCGAGACTAATATATCTGTATGGTAGGGGGCCTACTGATATATACATGTAAATGGTGCCTTTGTAACTGTCATAATAACGAAGCACATGTATAATACTGTAAATAAATACTGTAGTATAAAATGTCCCTCACTGAAAATCAGTTCTTGTAACTGTGTGGGTAGACTATAAATACAAATGTACTGTATTTATTTATTTATTTGAAGAAGATATCTTTACTATGTACTTGTGATTTACACATGTACATATTTCGGCAATGTATACAACATATCATACAACATATAACATATTTTGATAATGTACATCACCACTCACAAACATATTAGTATCAAACAATGTCAATAATAAGCCATTGAATCATAACTCTTTCTTCTGGGGAAGGTACATGAATTTATTCCGGCTGTCAAGCAGTTTCCAGAAGACTGGGATAGTTGGAGTGTGGATCATGCATCAACAGGGAATTGTCATCCACAGGAAGATCAAGGGAGAAACATTATCGAAGAACCTGGACACATGTGGAAGCTGTATGTATTTTTTCTATCATTGGTCTTGTTTACACTTATTTACTAGAGTAGGCGTACAGAAATTCTATGGTCTATGGTAGGGTTATTTTTATCTAAAAAATGTACACTTGAGTGGTATGTTTTCCAATCTAAGACTCGCTCGTGCGATTCTTGAGTAGAGAAATTGTGTCCTTTAAACATTTTAGTGCTTCAGACATAGTCTGACATATGTGGGTATAGTGGGGTATTGTTATTTATAAATTACAGATGTGAGACGAACAACCTGAAGGTGTACGCAGGTGCAGTGGTGCATCGGATACCAACGTATGGCTTTGTGGTCTGCGAAAGTGACTCGCCCGGTCAGCTAGATGTGGAGCGGCTTCGTGCCCTGGGGGTTCCAGCTGGGCCTCTTTACGGCAGCATCAAGAGGGGAGAAGCCATCACCCTACCCTCGGGCCTCACCGTATCCTTACCAAGCATAACGTTGTATTTAGGCCCACTCTCAAGGCGCATTACGAGCAGCTAAAACAAAATAAAGTTTTTATGGTGTTTATTTTGGAGTTTTCCAAAATGCTGGTGCGGTTGAGGCGCAGCTCCATAGCATAAAGTAGCTATACCTACTAAAGCATAGAATATACCATAGAATCCCACAAAAGGCATTGGTTTTTTGTAACCATCTTTCTTCATCTATCACGCCCAGTGTTGGGGCGAGAACTTTTAAAAAGAACGCGTTCCCGAGAACGCGTTCTTTTTTTGTGAACTTTCCAACGAACTTACTCTTTTTTCAAATGAGTGAACTTGAACTTTCAAAAGTTCTTTTTGAGAACGAACTTTTCAATTTTAGAAAGTTCTTTTGAAAGTTCATTCTGTTCGATGATTGAGCATCTGTCAACGCGCCGTCGAGGAACACGCGAATCGTTTTCAGTTCTCCTTCAGCTGATTTTAAAAAGCTACCGGCCACCATTCATGGAGTAGAATTACATTCAAGTCTGGCCGTTCGAACTCTACCCACCACAAGATGTTAGATCACTCGGTCGAGATAAGTGGGTCTGCAAGTGCAAGTGCCCAAATACCAGAAGTAATGCGACACGATAATTGGGCGGGAGGAAACGACTCTACGTGGAACTCCATTCACTAATCAAAACGCAAGATTGAAACATTTCTAGAGCCAGTGTAAATTCTCAAGACAAGCAGGGATGGCTACTGGAGATGGAGAGATATCTGGCGTTTCCAGCAGGAGAGTTGCAGAGTCTACATTCCTTCTACTTCATCAAGGAACTTTTCCTGAAGTTCAATACTTCCATCCCATCGAGTGCTGCTGTAGAGAGAATTTTCAGTACAGGTGGCGATATATTTACTCAGAAGCGTGGCAGGCTGAATGACAGCAACTTCGAAAATACCCTCCTCCTCAAAGTTGGAATTAAATAAAATTCTATATAGCCTTCAAATGTATGTATGGAGATGTAGGACTATGTGTACATACCATTTTAAACAGTGTGATTTAATATAGCACTTGTTAGTACTTAGTAGTTACCATCTATTTTTAGCCACCTTCAAACGCTTGTCTTAAAAAAAGTTCAAATTGAAAATTTTGTTTAAAAAAATTAAAATGATGTCAACAAGTTTGAATTAACATCAACTTCAAATGATCAATCAACACATCAATAATAAAATACATAACAATTATTATCAACAATTTTTACCAACTAAAGGGGCCTACTAGTCTTTGTAAAATAAAACAATAATAGGACGGGCTTAGCTCTGGTAGTTTTAGTGAAGAACAGCACTTTTGTACATACATATACATACACTATCACTAATCGCTATCACTATTCACTATCACTAATTAATCGATACACTAATCGCTATTTTCACATGTCTGTAATAATATAAACTGAAACAACAATACAATTATCCTTCCTTGAAGTTCTTAAGTTTTTTATTTCTACAATGGTAGGCGCCTATAGCCCTACATCAGACACCTAATGCCAGCATTCAATATCTTACCTTAACATGCATGTTTTTCTTCCTATTTAAGCCATACAAGGCAATCGATTATTCGTATGACTGTTAATACAATGTGGTGACACTTTTTCACAAAAGAACTTTTAAAAGAACTTAGTTCATATTTTAGACGAACTTGAACTTTTCAAAATTTTAGGTTTTGAAAAGAACTTGAACTTTATTAAAGTTCATTAATTGAGCTGTGAACTGAACTTTTAGAAAGTTCATTTAAAAAAAGAACTGCCCCAACACTGATCACGCCTCATTGTCTCAATAGCATGGTTGCAGTTACATTAAAGAAACCTAAAGCAACAAGAATCGTCATCATGTAAGTAAATGTAATACTTCTTGTAAATGTGAATGAAAATAAAGTCAAATTTATTAAATGAAAGGTTGGTAAATTGCAATATTAGTGCTTTAGAATTGAAACAAATATTTATGTGTGGCTTTTAGAATGAAGATGGAAATGGGATAAAAAATTAAATTAAGTATGTACGTACTAGCTCATATTGATATGGTATGTTTAGCTCGTAAGGTACTATACAGGAGTCATTTATTTTTCATATTACAAATTCTTTATTTAAATGATTTAATTACTTGGTTCTAACCAGTGGGGATTGATGTGAAATATGTAGTAGTACAGTACTGTGTAAATACAGATTCTTGACAATTTCTCTAAGATTCATCCTAGTGAGGTGACTGGACCTGCTAAGGTGGGACGCAAACTGACGCTTCTGGGGGATACAAACGATGCAATGCCAATGTGTGCGTTGGCTATGGGGAGTGATGTCCTTGTGCATGAAGCCACGCTTGAAGATGCCTTTGTCGATAAAGCTAAGCTAAATGGCCATTCGACACCCTCTATGGCAGCCACTTTTGCCAAACACGTACAAGCCAAGATGCTAATTCTGTATCATTTTAGTCAACGCTACTCTAATGAATCGTCGGAAAACAATGTAAGTTGACATAACTTATTTGGATTATTCTTGGACCGTACTGAATGATGTTCAACAAAAAATACAATTATCAATGGTAGTTTGTAATTGTAGTGCTCTGAGCTTAGTAGTTCTAGTTAATACATACCAGTTGTTGTGATTGAAACTAGGAGTACAACTAAATCAATCAATCAATCAATCAATCAAAATAGCTTTTATTCGTTACTCTGTTTACATTTAATTACAATATCGTATCATAAACAATAGCATAAATGAAAAGTAATGTTCACTCTCCACTCAAGTATCCATTGCTGCAGCCACTCCTGGTATAAATAAGCTGCAATAAATCACATGTTATAAAAATATAATGCCTAAAAGATAGCCGGCTGACCGTAGGGATAGGCTTATATACTTCATTAAAAAAACATTCAAAATAGGCTACGTTTTTATTTTATATTTTTTGACACAACATCATGGGTTGCCGTGAAAACTGAGCCTAATATTTTTTCATTTTGATTATTCTGTCCATATAGTTTGTTGATGTAGCAGAATCATGTTAAGTACAAGGTCTACTTGATCTCAGCCTAGCGGAGGCTCGTCGAACTCCCAAGTTAGGTCGTCGCAAGGGAACGAAAATCGCCATTTTGGATCCCACTAAAAGAACTGTTATAATAATTATTAATCAATCATCCGTTGTAGATCATGTAACACAATACTTAAGACACCTAAAAGAGAAATTTTGATAGAATATGATTGAAAATTATAAAATATGATGATTTTTCCTTTTTAGGAGGTAATTCTATTCGACAGATCACTTACTGTTTTCTTTCACATTTCTCCCATTTGAATAATATGTGATGTTTAGCATTGTGGAACGGACTGCGACGACCTAACTTGGGAGTTCGACGAGCCTCCGCTAGGCGGAGATCAAGTTGACCTTGGTTAAGTATTATAACATGTTTAGCAGGCTGTGGCCTGTGGGTTCAATTTTTTTGAATCACCATTTGTGCCATGAAGTACTTTGTGTACCTGCTTTTGCACTGCGGCTATTTTCTGCAAAACAATAACACTTTTTGTGGTCCATTCAGCTGAAAACCTCTGTGGAACAATTGGTGAAGGAAGCCGAGAACACACTCGACGACTGCTCGTGTCGAGTGATCGCAGCCCACGACATGATGGAGCTTACAATCCCGCGGCATCTCAAGCCACTCATAAGCTCAAGTGGTTCTGACAAGCTGATGGTTGATAGTCCATAAATGAGGTACGTAGTTTCCGGCAGTGTTGTACTGGTGCATAGTACATCCAGAAGAGTAGACCTACAGTGTACGAATTTCGACCCAATCCCCGACTAAGCTCTTTAAACTGGTTGTTAACAAATATCATCATCATCATCATCATCATCATTATCCATCGTTGTTTCCTGCTTCTGGCAGGGTCAGCTTAGGTTTCACAACCAAATTTTTCCACCTCTTCCTATCTTCCTCCAATCGTACTTCTTCTACTTGCTCCCAGTTCTCTCCTCTCATCTGTAGGTCTTTCCACTATCTTTTCCTTCCATCGCTTCCTTGGTCTTCCCCGTCTTCTTCTTCCTTCGATCTTTTTTCATATATTCTCGTGGGCATCCTCTCTTCCGTCATCCGTTTCATATGTCCAATCCATCTCAGCCTTGTCTATCCTATTCTGTCCTCTAGCTTCTCAAATATAAACTTTGTAATAGGAAATGCCACCTTTCCTGACTTTTCAGTGTAGCTGAGCGTTTGTTTCTGTCAGCCTCTTTTATAAACAAAATGAATTGTAATAATAAGAATAACTAATTATGAGGATGGAGAAAGGTATCAATTTCATGTGGAGTGTAACTTTTCTGCCAATCACAACTCATGTTTAGAAATGTGTAGCCAATAACAGCAACCCTTACCGTAGATTTAAATGGTGAAACAACATCAACGAACAAAGATACAAACTAATAGAAATTAGAAATGTCAATCACTGAGAATCTTTGCAGATTTCCACGAACCACTAAATTGCTGTCCAGCAACCTTTCAAACTGCATCAAATGACTTCTGGGACACAAGACCAACAAAACAATCACAACTTATATAAAATTGAGAATCAACACCGTATTTTTCCCCTTGGAGGGAACGAAATTCTTGCACTGTAAAGGGGGATGTACAATAGCCATGGAATGTTAACGGGAACGGGATATTAACGATAGGCCTTCAGCAGTATCACGTGAGCCGTTCCCTTTTCCTGCGCTTTTTGTCCCGGAATGTTATTTTCCAGAGTTGGGAACCCTAAGCCCTTTACGTTACCGTTTTTTCATTATCGTTCTTGTTCCCGTTCCCGTTAACATTCCCCGGCTATTGTGCATTGAGCATTGTTCTTAAGTGTATGGACTATTGTATTTGTCTCAGCACAAAACATAACCATTTCTAGATTATGATGGTTCACATTAAAATCCTCTTATAGAACTGTTTCTCTTAATACAGTACAGTATTTTTATTTCATTAAGGCTAGTTCATTCATTTCACCATAAAATAATCACTAAATTATTAAGGAAAGAAATTGTGAATTTATTATTCTAATTTAAATAGGGCGACACGTACCATTATCATCTGGGTTATGTACGTCTAAGCTATGAATAGCATACCCAAAACTGCACAAATTGACAAGTTTACCAACTGTCAGTAAATTTACCAGTTATTTAACATAGCTTTATTTCTTTTTAAACTTTAATTTTATAAATCTACGCCACTAAGATTTTATATAGGTATAGGTACATAGAGAGTAGGAACTACTCTGAAACATTTTTGATATGCTATTTGTGTATACATAATTGTTCCTGTGATATTTAAAAATGGTAATGTATGTTGAGTTTTGAAGAAAGCAGTTGGCATTTAAATGAAAATTTTTTCATCTCTATGAAGAGGACGAAGAGAATGTCGTTTGTTAACTCAAACCAAATGAGAACTTTTACAAAATTAAAACATGATTGTTATAACAATATGTGTAGTCCTATTATATATTTATTTACTACCATTGATTTATTACTACTGTGTTAATTAATAACATGATTACCCATCGTTATTTATTACTAGTATTTTATTTGTATCTTAAATTTAAAAGTTAAAATTCAAGAAATACTATGAGTACCGTAAAGCTCCCAGTGTTGTAAAGCTCCCGATTGTTGATTTTAAGCGTCCACTAAATGGATTGGAACTTGTGGCGATGAGTGTTCTTGACTGCCAGGTCCCGAAGTTTTTGACCGGGTGTTTCCGGTTGTGACCGAGCCGGATGAATCTGCTGCTTGACAGTAGTTACAGACCCATAATGCAATGCAATGTAATAGTAATACTAATGCATAAAGCAAAATACCGTAACAATCTGTTGAAACTTGAAACACATTTTGGGTTTGAAATTAGCTTTTTGTAGTAAGAGCCATAGCTTTGTTTGCTTATCTTGCACTGCACTTACACTGGCTCAGTGTAGAATTGTCCAGTGTAGCCTACACAGGAAATACAGCTTCGGACCAAGAAGTACTAATATCTAAATATAGCCTACACTGTTGTTTAAAAAAGAAACTTACCCGAATATTATTATCTTACATTATGGATGTTCTCCGTCTAACATAGACCAATTAAGTCCTCCAGCCGCCAATGTGCTTTCCATTTAGTTATTTGACAAGTACTGAAACGACTTAAACATCGCCAGTACAGACATGACCAACTAACATCAGCACACATATGTATAGGCCGAAATAATTCGCATATTGTAACTGAACTAGTGTCCCAATATTATAACCAAACAAAGGTTGTCGTGTAGGCCTACTAAAGACATGTAGGAGTGTGACATTAAATTAAAATATTTTTTTGACCAAAAATATGCATCAGATCAAATCATATGGCAGATCAAAATAAGTTGCTGTATATTTCTTATGGGAGATGATTTCTGATGGGACATACCTCGAAAAAGGCTATCTTTTAGCGAGTCATTTTAGCTCTATATTTTAATTTTTATTATTTTACAAATTTCTAACAAATTACCCTTTATTGCTATTAGGTAGTATTTTTTTCGTTTAGCACAAAATACTCCTTCAACAATATACAGTACTAGTGAGGGGCACACAAAAATATCATATTTACGAACAAAGCGAGTGTTTATGATAGTAATATAACTAAATCACATTTGAATTGATAATTTGTTTGTCAAACAAACTTTTGGATTTTAGCAGCCTATGTTAAATCATACTAGAAACTAGGGCCTACATTAAATAATCGGAAACCGCTTATGGTCCAAACCGGAGTTTATTTCGTAAATTGGTTGTTTGAAAATACAAAATGTAAATTAAGAATATTCAGTATAACTATAGTCTACCATTCAGTATGCAGCATGCTTCGTTCAAGGTTACATGGGTACGTGACATGACTTCTCTTATTCTTGATTTTGATGACACTTCCCCCTCATCCCATCCTTATCACATGTCAAATTATCCAGATATCATTCATAATGGAAATAGTAGTAGTAATCATATACATTTATTTAGCAGTTTTTCTATTTACAATCATAGTCAAACATTTGACAAAAACAGATTAAAGCAAAATAACAATACTATATCTTATAAATAATATACAAAACGCAAGTACAGTATCTAAATACCGGTAATTACAAAACCATGTGTTCAATCACTGCAGTAAATACACTTACTTATTTATTTACTTTCTCACATTAATATTGTCCAGAAATCCTCGTTACATATTCTCTAAAGACAGTACATGGAGCTGTAGAGAGGGAGGGGGGTAATACTTTATCATTATTGGAGTGTTGACTTTCACACCAACAAAAATTTAATACACATTTTATGTTGTTGAAAACTGGTTTCTTGACCACTGTCCGGTTATTGAAAATATTTGCGATTCAGTGTAGACCCTAATTGTCACTAAGTTTATTATTGGAATGAATCTTCTTTGGAGGAGGGGGAAGCCTCTGCAACGGAATGGGTTCAAAACTTTCCTCAGAGAGGGGACTGGATCGCTCCGACGCAGTCCAATGGGCAACACCCTGTTCCGTGTCTGCGTTGACCGGACTGTGCTCCTGAGTGTGGTAGAACGATACCAGTTGGAAGTGTAGACCCAGGTCCACAGTATCGTCCAAGCGCCCAACCAACTGAAGGAAGGTCGGCCGGGAGTCGGGCCGACACCCCCAACACAAGCCCATCAGGGAATGTAGTTCATCCGGACAATCCGCCGGACGCTCTAGTACACCGCCTCCCAGAACAAGCAACATGACCTGCTCGTTAGCAAGACCCTGATACGGCTGTTCTGCTAGTGTGGCCATCTCCCACAGCACCACTCCGTAGCTCCACACGTCAGTCTGGCTCGTGAAGACCCCGTCAGCCAGACTTTCTGGTGCCATCCAGCGCACGGGCAGTAGGCCTTGGCTGCCATTCCTGCAACAACGGACAGATCGGCTCATTTTCATCTTTATGGAAAAGGTGTTGTAGTTTGGAAATACACAAATGGATTGCAAGCACCACTCAAAGTATTAAGAGCGAAGGGTAGTCTCTACGTCAAAAACCGCAGAAAATGTTCATTATTAAATTATATCTCAAGATTGCAACAAGAAATCGAATATCTAAATCAGCAGCGCACTGTGCTTTGGTAAGCTTTAGGGCTTTGGTAAGCCCTACAGACTGAATAAAATATTATAACCATTAGCGTAGTGTTTTGATTATAATTCGTAAATTAGTAATAAAATTAATTATTTATAAAAAAACATACTGATTGTAATATAAGTCACAACTTAGAGCATTCAATGTGTAGGGCTTACTAAACCACAGTGCGCTGTTGATTCAGATTTTCGATTCTCGATTTTCGTTTTCAGATTTTTTCTTGATCTTCGATTTCGAAGCCCATTCTTGTGATATGATTTTAAAATGAAAATTTGGTGCGGTTTTTGACTTAGAGGTATCCTTCCCTGTTAAGTGACAAGTTATGCCGTTATTGTAGTGAAGTACATTTTGTAACAGATTTCATTTATTTTCTACCCTTTTTTTTATAAACCAGGGTCACCACTTCTCAGGATTTTACATTTTGGCCAAATCTCAAACTTCACTACTGTTATTCAAAGTGCATTGCTTATTTCTTGCAGGAGCCAGATACAACAACGAAAGTCGAAAACCCATGCATGCAACCATCTTTTTAACTATCACTGATTGAGTACTCGAACACTTGCGTATATTTTTAGGATGCCGTGGAGAGCTCTTATGTACTGTACCACTTTTCACTGTAACATGGTACATAATTTTATTCTTACCTATCTGAAGTTGATCGTTTCATCTATATTAGCCACTTTTTGTGAACCCTCCAAGCATTGTAAAATACATGTTAAACGAAGGTGAAAATGCAAACAGTAAAAGTAGTTTAAACTTTCATATTTCAAACAAGCCACAATATTTGTACTTAGTTCCTCTCAGTATGTTTCATGATGGATTAGGAGCATCTTAAACCAATCCTTAAGTATGTTCTTAAATGTAATTGAATGCATAGCATGGGTATTTGAAGATCTTTAGGGTGTATTTCAGAACACTGATTATGACCTCAAGTACATTATGGACTGAACCAAAACATTAGAATAAATGAAATTGTAGTAAAATAAAAATAAAAAGTAAAAACTAGTATTATGCATATTTCCAACTAAATAAACCTACGGTATTTAACTTTTGGCCAGATCATAATATAAGGTTTAGGTACATATATCTTCCAGATAAGTAAAGATCTCACTTACAGTGTATGTAATATTGTTACCTGTAATAGTCTGTTTCATAGATATCTCGAGTCATTCCAAAGTCTCCAACTTTCACGGTTAGATCCGCTCCCACCATACAGTTTCTGGCTGCCAAATCTCGGTGTACAAACTTCTTAGCCTCGAGGTAGGCCATGCCGTCTGCTATCTGCGCCGCCATCACGAGCATCTGTTGCCAGTGTGGCCGCTCGCTTCCGTCCCTCCTCGCCCGCAGGAAACTCTTGAGGTCACCCATGGTCATGAGCTCCATGACGACGAGGGGGGGCTGACCTCGGGACACGACCCCTAGCAAGCGCACGACGTAGTGGGCGTCCGAGAAGGACTTCATCACGGACGCCTCGTTGAGAAACTCTGCACATTCCCTGTACGTCGAGTGTTCGCTAACAGTCTTGATGGCGCACGGTATGTTGTTGGGTTTTAACACGCCCTCGTAGACTATTCCAAACGATCCCTTGCCCAACTCTTTGTCAAACTGGACGTTTTCCCTCTCTAATTCCCAGTGGTCTTCATTGTATAAGGAAGCGTTCATGTAATCGGGATTTACAGACGCTATCAGCCACAGGTTGTTATCTCTTCTACGTTTCCAACACATGAACAAAACAACAACCGTACTTATGGCCAACAATGACCCTATTACAATTGCAATTGCTTCTCCAAGGGACAAGGTTGTTAACGGATCCAGTACTTCGTGTTCTATTTTCTTCGTGAACGGCCCTTCACCCGACAAAGAAGTAGCCCTGATACGAAAGCTATACTTCCCCGGAAGTAGATTTTTTATTAAGTAACCCATGCCGTCCAATTCGTGCTGTTTCCTGGTGAGACATTCCACTAACGGTTTTGAATTTTCAATGTCTAATCTTTTATACTCTGCATAATAAGAAACAATCACACCATTGGGTTTCTTAGGCTTTGGCCAGTCTATACGTATATGGCCAACAGTTTGATTCCAGGTGTACACGCGCACTTGTGACGAGTCAATCATGTCAGCATTGGTCTTGGCCATCGATCGGACAGAAGTCATGCTTGCAAAGCTGCACTCGGTGTTGTCAAAGTTTGAAGATTCGCGGCAAGCTTTCACTTGAATGGAATAGTAAGCAAAATGATTCACATTTGTCACGACTAGTCTTGTAGTGTTTGCTCGAACTTTTTGCACAAATTGTTTTTGATATTTGGTTTGTTTATTAAGTTCCAGGTGATCCTCGTATTCTCTTATGTTGACTGTTTGGTTCTTTGTATAAGTTTTCGGCCCTAATTGTTTAGGTTGCTTCACTTTCTCTTTTTCGTCTATCACATTTGTGTGGAGGAAATTAAATACATTATTTTCCCACGTTCCTTCGTCTTTATGTTCACAAGTGTTTTTATTTTCTTCATTGTGTATTTCAATATCGTCTTCTGTTTTACAACAACTTGTTTGTTTATCAACACATTTTGAGATTGTCTTTGTGTTCTCAGTGGGTGCTTGATCATCAGACACAGACATTGGTTGTGTGCAGTAGTTGCGCTGATCAAAATATTCTTCTTCGTCTTTCAGCAATGTCCCAGATATGACGTAATATTTTAATATTCCATTGACATATTTCGGTGGTTTCCATTGTATTTCAATCTCAGAATAGCTATTGGAAATGGCTTTTATTATGTTTGGCACAGAAGGTCTGTCCGGTAGGGTTTGAAAGTAACGTATGCTGCTTTGACCAACAACGTAAGTTGACATAGTAACCAGGGTGACATAATAAGCATACTGTATGTTCGGTTCAAGTCTTGTTATGAGATGAAACACATTTAAGGAAGGCTCTGAAGGGATTTCTACATAATTTATTCTCCAGAAAAGTTCGTTACCCCCACACATACCATCATCATATGTCGACACATTTTGATATGGTGCTTTTATGTAGTAGACCATATATCTTAAAGCCTCATCATCAACTTTGAGGGGATGCCATTCCAAAAGAGCACTTTTTGAATGTAATTTGGTTATGTTAACTACTAGATTTATGTCATTCGTGTGATTGCATGACACTTTATCACCGTTAGATTTATGAGACACTTCATAATTAGTAAAATTTCCCAAACCAGCTATTTTGTTTAGCTTCTCTATCTCTGAGATGCAAAGCTTAGGATTATCATGGAAAAATAGTCTTCCTCTTTTTATTTTGAAATCAGACTTGGTTTTCCAGTCCCACAACTCCTTTAGGTTTTGGTTATTGTAGACAAGCAAACTTCGACTCAAAGGCATCTGATCGTCAGTTGTAATACCGTGAATTATTCGTAAATTCTTAAGAAATGACAAAGATTTTAATGGCAATGAGCGTGCAATTGTTAAAATCCCAGAGATCTCTTCTATCATTCCTAGATTATCCTCAAGTTCTTTGACTATATTTTTTCCTCCTTGCACTTCTATTAGTAGAGAACCATTGATGAGTGTGCATCCCCTCATCTGCTGGGCTGCTTGGATTCCGTCGACGTTTATTCCTTGACACGGGCATTGCTGCTGACACTTCTCACATCCCACCATCTGCAACACTCCACACAATTTTCTTGGTGCTAGCATTGTGTTAGCCACATAGGGTAAGGCTGTCTCACTGTATTTTAATACTGTGTTAAATATATAATAGGCCTATATCAAACTGAATGGAAATAAAAAATAGTTGTATCGAATGGTAAAAGAAGTTAAATCCTGGGCTGTATGTTGATTGAATGATATTGCATTGCAGCTACACAATTTAGGCTTCCTATTTCTCATTCTTAAGAAAATAAAATATGTAAGTGTACCTATGTTGAAAATCATAGATGTATTGTATAAACTCCCCTTTATTTATATTGAGTTGGGAAAAATGTAGTTTTTGGTGGACCAATTTTTTCAGCAATAAAATTGTTTTTGTTAAGTGATCTATACTCATACATTACATTTTTAGAAGACACAACACATTGTTATAGCTCATTTTAAAAACTTTGAATCAATGAATAGTACTTTTTTTAGTTTTTCACATTACAACGTTAGTGTATATGCTCCTTGTGGATGTACTGAAGTCCCCTTGCATTAATATTTTAGCTGATGATTATGCTATATGTTGTTTATTACGAACACTTGCAATTCAACAATGAGTGATGAGTAAATACTGAACACTACTTGGCGCATTTGACTCACACATATTGATTGTAACGCATCAAACTATTGCCTAGCTTGGTCATGAGTTAAGTGCTACTGACAGTTAATGACTGATCTGATGTCATTCATTAAAAAAAATTATCTTTTTATAATTAAAATCATTAATTATTAATTAAGTTCATTCAAACTTAAAGCTAATTGCAATTACCTGGCCATTGGCTCCTCTAATTACAGTGATGCTTTGAGGGCTGGGACAGTGATGGACACAGAATCTCTCAAAAGGCCAATGTTGATGCTGGTTGTTGCAGCCGTTCGTTTTATGGCTCTCCATAGCCTGGCACTGCTTCTCAGTTACACAATGTAGACCCAGATAGGGGAATCTGAAATACAGGTTACAGGACTGAAAACATGCATCCGTGTCCATGTAGTAATACGTATTGTGGGTTGTGGCATGCTTTGGTGAATATAATGTAGTATATATTCATATTTGTTTTTTCATATTTTTTTTTACATATTTTTTAGATTCTTTGCTGGTTTTTGGTTTTGATATTTTGTTTTGTTTGTCAAACATTGAGATGGCCACGGAAATTTGGCCAAAACGTTAGTTTTAAATCAGAGTACGTTGTGGATTAACCCCCCCAAAAATATGAATAACATATGCACATGCCTTTGGGCAAGAGAATGCAATTTGAAGTGTAACAATACCAAAATAGAATATTCAAAAATGCCAAACATACCAAGAGTTTTTGCATACTACTCAAAATAAAAAGTGACACTGACAAGCAGTGAGACGTACAGCTGATAGCGGTGTCATCGCCCATCTATGGTTTACTTGGTTGCAATTACCTGCCGATGGGGCAAGACTCCAGGCACTCGCCGTGTAACCGTAGTCTGCGGCACGCATTGCAATGCTGAGGGCCTCGACCATGGCATCCCCCCAAACACTGCTCGTGACAGGCAAACTTCTCGGTCTGCTGACAACGATGCTCGGACCAACACAAACCTGTCACGCACTCGGAACATGCTGGGCACTGACTGGTGTTCTGCGTGCACAACCAGACAGAAACGGTTTATTTTAGACCGGCTGTCAGGTTAAGCTGGTGTCCTCTGGATACGGTGCATTTTTTTATAACATCTTAGTTAGGGAAACTTTTTTGTTGGAGAAGTTCTCTGTTTTTAAATAAAACAGGCAAGTGCATCAAACATGGATGAATAGCACAAGACTCAATTCTAAAAATAGCCGTGTATCCGTGTTTGGTTTCGGACAAACATTGAATGTGCATAATGCACCAATCAAAGAAAGATACAACGATGCAGTTGCCTAGCAACACACTGTTTGTCTGCCTGTGATGTCACAACCACCTCAATTGAGGCTTGTGCTATTGAGTATAAGACTAATTGGATTGATTATATGTGCAATTAAATTTGAATCAAAATATTTTAGATTGTTTTTATATTTTTAAATATGTCCTCTTTGTCATAGCAATCATTCAGATTGTTTTTTTCTGTATTATTATTATTAACTAAGTTATCAATTTTGTGTGTGCAGTGCAAGTTTCACTAGCGGGCTACAGGTACTCATTGGTTGAAATGACATTGATTTATTTGGTATTTTGATTTGTAACCCTTAATTCATAGTATTATGAATTATTAATAAAGTAGTATTGAATTCTAAACACAGATTTTATGCCACTTTAAAAATCATACCCCCCACGGCCCGTTATGCTTAAAAATCATATATAACAACATAATGGCTGCTGTGACACTCTAAATAAATCCGTATCTAGAGTCTACCCATTCAGTCACATTACTGATTTTCAGTGGGGCACTTTAATTTAAAGTGACTAAAAAGTCAACCACCAGCTCACACGCAACACCATCGGCGAGTGAGCGATGCCTATAACCAATCAAAGATCGATCTTTAAATATGAAATATTTGAATCAGTGATTGGACAGTGCGAGCACCTGCGGACAAATGCCAGAATCGACAAGGCTGATTCAGACGGCTCCAAAGTCAAAGTCACCGTTTACTAAGTGCTGGAATTGAACCCATATTAGATTAACTTTAAAAACTTCTGCCTGAAGCGGGATTTGAACCCTGGATATATTCTTCATTGGAAGCAGATATGCTAACCACGGGTTAAAGAGCCACCCACCCAGAGTTGAGTAGTAACTTTTTGAAAGTAACGCGTTATAACGCGTTACTTTTAACGCGTTACTTTGTCGGTAACTTTTAGGCTAACTAGTTACTTTTTCCTCGACAGTAACTTTTAACGTTGAAAGTTACTATTGATAAGGAACTTTTAAAAAAAAACGAAAAGTTACTTTTGAAACAGCCTATGGTTTTTTAAATGTACCAACAGCAAAACACTCGTATTGCGGCTGTTTCAGGTCAAAAATCATCAACCCCCCCCCCCCCCCCCCATTCCTAGAATTCATACATAAAGCAGCCGCACGCATCGTAGCGACACCGGCTATTTTGAAAGGCAGGGAAAGAATAGTATTGTTGGTCGGGAACAAGATTGTAAAACGATTTACAGGGCAATGAAGGCATATTTTAACAATGAGTCCGCGATGAGACCTCTTCTGCAATAAAAGTTTTAAAATGGAAACGTGGATCGGGTCCTGTGGGGTATTATCAAAACATGTCAGTTTCCAAAAATAAAAATACAGCCAATAAAACCTTCAATTATTACCCATTCATCCTTTATTCTATTGAAACAAGCCGGTGTCGCTACGATGCTTGCGGCTGCTTTAACTGTATCCTTTGGAAACCATTCCAGCAGCAGCCGGCTAAATAGGTTGAATGGGAACTGAGTGACAACCAATAAACATAAGTGGATGTTATTTCTTTGTGTGAGCAACACTGCTTTGCTAAAAAAAATTAGGACCTCACACTATTATCGAAGGTGGCCGGCAGACGTTATAGTGTTCGTAGTAGTATTTGGGAAATGGATTAGTGGATGTATTATTGTAATAAACGTAGCATGCTGAATGTTCGATGGCCGTGAAAACTTTAACGCGCTTAGGAGGTCCATCCATACCTTCGGCTCTTTTGTTGACATGTCCAATCCAATTTTGACTTCCTATTCACTGTTAGTCTTTACAAAACTCAGGCTGCTGTTCTAATGATTTCCGACATACTCCGCCCGGCGCCCGCCAGCAAGGATTAGCGGGTTGAATGAAACTTGAAAGCAATATTATCAAAATTTCCAATCAAAATTTCCTAAAAGTAACTTAGTAACTTTTAAAGTAACTTTTAATTTTCAAAGTAACTTTTAGTTTCTTTTTCCAACAAGGAACTTTTAACGTTTAAAAGTTACTTTTAAAGGCAAGTAACTTAACTTTTTAAAAGTTCCTTTTTAAAAGTAACTTACGCAACTCTGCACCCACCCCTTTACCTTGTTGTCTTGGATGAAGTGCTCACTCCCGCTGGCGGTAATGGCGGCCCAGTTGATTGTATCCAAGAAGCAAAGCTCCGGGTTCTTCTCTATTCGCACAGCCCCTCTCACTATCTCCGTCAAACTGCGCAGGCCCAGATCCTCCATGTTGAACATCTCGAACACCACTAGAGAGTAGTTTACCAGCAACAGGTTGCCGCGGATAACGCACAAGTTGGGGAACAGATGGCCCAGAGTCTTCAAACCCTTTACCTGTGTGTGGGGCACAAAGTTGATCACACATAAGGCGCAGGTGTTATACAAAACATGTACATAGGCGCGCAACAACAGGGGGGCAAAAAGAAAAATTTACCCCCCCCCCCCCCCACTCTCTGACCGGGAGGTCAAGAGTTGGCCCAGAGTCTTCAAACCCTTTACCTGTGTGTGGGGTGATCGAAGAGGAGAAGTCAGACGAATTAATGCAGTCCACAACCTCCCCACTCCCTTTTTCCTCCTCCTTCCCCTATCCTCCCCGCCCTCCTACGTGCCCCTTTCCTCCAAACAGCCCCTATTTCATCTTAATATTTCACCCACCCATCGTCTCGATTAGCCAAGTTGCAAAAATATGAGACGTAGGCCTAAAGCCCAAATATCATCATCATATGCATGGGGCACATATATCCTGCATGAGTGTTGAGTGAGTGACTTGGTTACACAGGCGCGCGACAACGGGTGCAAAGGGGTGAATTGACCCCCCCCCCCATACTATTCCCTGACCACCCCTTGCTCATCTAGGATCAACTTCCATGTGACATATCACGTGGAGATAAAATAATAGCATAGCCTTGAACACTGTTTTGTTTTTTATATAATACAAAATATTCTGATCATCTCAAAATATAATGTTCATACCTACCAAAATTTGATCAGCTATCGCGTTCTATCTTTAGTTTATGTGTATACATTGATTGGTGTTTATAATACCCTCAATGGGCTATGCTACGCTAGAGCACATTACAAAATGATTACCTACATTTAATACTAAAAGTAGATTGTAAATAGTTTTGAAAAGTAGTTGTAGAATGAACATAAATCAACTACAGTAAATAGCATGCCAAATGTTTCTGCAAAAATACCAAATAATTTTTCAAAAAAATTTTTTATTTTAAATGTGTACAATTTGTGATCTTTTGTACCCGTGGAAGTGTAAATATTTGTATGGCAATCGCCTGTAATTAAAACCTGGAGATCTTTACACTGACTATTTAGTTCGTGTAAGACGCTTTGCTACACAGCCCAGGGTGTAGAGCCCAGTGTAAGACAGGCGAAAGTTCTTCCGAGTCATAGCCCCAAGGCCGCTTGGGGCAATCGCCTGTAATTAAAACCTGGAGATCTTTACACTGACTATTTAGTTCGTGTAAGACGCTTTGCTACACAGCCCAGGGTGTAGAGCCCAGTGTAAGACAGGCGAAAGTTCTTCCGAGTCATAGCCCCAAGGCCGCTTGGGGCAATCGCCTGTAATTAAAACCTGGAGATCTTTACACTGACTATTTAGTTCGTGTAAGACGCTTTGCTACACAGCCCAGGGTGTAGAGCCCAGTGTAAGACAGGCGAAAGTTCTTCCGAGTCATAGCCCCAAGGCCGCTTGGGGCAATCGCCTGTAATTAAAACCTGGAGATCTTTACACTGACTATTTAGTTCGTGTAAGACGCTTTGCTACACAGCCCAGGGTGTAGAGCCCAGTGTAAGACAGGCGAAAGTTCTTCCGAGTCATAGCCCCAAGGCCGCTTGGGGCAATCGCCTGTAATTAAAACCTGGAGATCTTTACACTGACTATTTAGTTCGTGTAAGACGCTTTGCTACACAGCCCAGGGTGTAGAGCCCAGTGTAAGACAGGCGAAAGTTCTTCCGAGTCATAGCCCCAAGGCCGCTTGGGGCAATCGCCTGTAATTAAAACCTGGAGATCTTTACACTGACTATTTAGTTCGTGTAAGACGCTTTGCTACACAGCCCAGGGTGTAGAGCCCAGTGTAAGACAGGCGAACGAAGTTCTTCTGAGTCATAGCCCCAAGGCCGCTTCCCCAGCGCTGAGTTGGCTGTTTCACCCCGCGAGTGAGTGGTATGAGTATGACTCACTCGCTTCCGTCGTTTCAACAAGACAAGCTCATATTGGGCAGTGCAGTCCCGGTGTGATTCGGAAGAGGATCACAAATTGTCATGGCCAGCGTACGAAAAATATTTATTTCGATTCAAAAGGCCCGACCACTAAAGGTAAAAAAAATACACATTCCATAAAATGTAAATCGTGTTTATCACGCTTAAAATTGTATCTGTTTCGAAAACTTCGTCATATATTCGGTAACACCTGTAGGTTTAATTACTAGATAATTTTATGGCCACAAAATGATAAGACTAAGAATATATTATGTCTTATGCGTTTTCTAATCGGCCTTACATTCATCCTAGTCGGGTATTTTTGAGTAGCTCTACAAGGTAGAGCTACTTTACGAATGTTGGCAGCTAAAAAGTATAGTTAAGTTACTTTCAAAGATCCAGTAGGTGTACTGTAATAGTGCTACTTTAAAAAGTAGCTTGAACAACACTGGTCGCATCTCGTCTCGATTAACATCGTTGCCAAAATATCAGCAGACATTCGTACTAACTACTGTTGCCTCTTATCACTTGAGCAATGCAACTACGACTAATGCCGGATTCGTGCAACACAGCAACACCTTTCTTCCGGACTGGTAGGTCACGTGAACCAATTAGAAACTTGCCGTGCCTTTTCTGATTGGTTCAAGTGACCTGCCGGTCTGGAAAAACGTGTTGCCATGAATGGGTCCCCATACACGTAACGATTTGTTTGCCGGAAAGTTTGCGTCCGGCAAGGCTTGCTTTCCGGTAAGTCGTATAACGTCTTACTACTTCCTATACTTACTTACTTACTTGCTTACTTACTTACACGTAAAGCCCTGCGGGACGCTAACCATCTGGCAAACCGTAGCGTTTATGTACGACCGATCTAATTGGCTGTCTAGTTCTGTTAGATGCGTGACGTCTCGCAAAGCGCTGTCACATGTTTAAAAATGTATTCCCTGATTCATGCGCGTTTGATCTTCATGCAAATGGGCTAGGTTCCTACGCTCAATTTAAATGACAAACTTTGCTTGCGCATGCGCGGGCGCTACTTGTTGCATGCCTACTTGTTATGTGAATCGTAGAATGGCTTGAGAATCTTTGCTCGAGCTTCAACAACTTGTCTGGGCAGCAAGTTTCCACGTTTGTGGCGAGATAAATGTGTATAAGCCTCTTTGCTATAGATGAATAATCTTTCATTGCATTTTAACCATGGTAGCTAGTGTTTATTATAAATGTTACAACCTTATTTTTTAATGAATACCTGATGAAATAACGATTATAGTTTGCATGAATAAAAACAGTCAATGTGCTGAACTGAACTGAACTGAGCTCCTCAGTTTTGCACGATTTGCAAACCTGTCCTTTGGTGGGACGTTTTACATGATACTTTTGCAGGCGAAAGCAGTGTAAGCGTTCTACGAAACTTTGTCATGCACGCTAGTATTGTTTCCTATCTTCTACGTCGCATCCTGTGTTAACCTACCCGGTACAGCAGTAAATAGCCAGTAATCTCTCGTAGCTCTGGAAACGTGTAGTTATTGTAGTGCTGCGACGTTGCCTTGTCGAAAAGCACTATCTGAACGTACCCCTCGACGATACGGCAACCGCGCAGCTTTTCCAGCTCTCTTACAGTGTTGCGTACGTCCACGTTACGGCAGACTCTACCCTCGTCCTCTAATTGGTCCTCAACGTACCAGTCCTGTACGGGTTCTTGCAAGGTGATGGTGTGGGGTTGAGGACCAACGGGTAGAATCAGACACCAAGCCAAAGTGATCAGCTCCCATCTCCTATAGTCAACACACAACACACGCGTCAGTATATGCATGGGGCTGTCCGTGATTAAGGGGGGGGGGGGGACATGTGACAATGTGGACAGGGGGGAGGGGTTATGTTTCATGTGACATCCTCACTTCCACAACATAATATTGCATAGATGTTAGCCTTTTCATAGATAACTAGTTTTTCATATTGTCATTAATGGCACCGCACGCCATGCACTTACCTGCTGGCCACCTACGTGCCTTGATACACAAAGCACGGGATCAGCATTAAAGGCTTTTTGTGACTAGCTGTGACAAGGGGGGAATGTCTAGTTTGGTCCAAAATGGTGTGACATTATTTATGGACAGCCCCTATGATCAGACGTCCTGATAATTGATCTCACTCATTAAAGGGGATATGGTGACTAATGAGTAATGACTAATGTGATCCTGACAGAATCTTCTCATGTAAAAGTGGGTGTGAATTTAGTTACATAAGATTTTAAAAAAAAAAAAAAAAACACAACATTCCTTAGGAAAGAAAGTAAGATCCAGGCAGCAGAAATAAAGTTTTTTAGAAACAAGAAGAGATAAGGATCCAAAATGCTACGATGTGATAAATGGTTGGAATGGAAAATATTGGGGATAAAATTGGAATTACAAGACTGAAATGGTTTGACCTTTTGACCACATGAGATGAATGCAAGTAAGTAGAAAGACTGCGTGGAGAAATATATTACAAGAATAGCAAGGCAGCGCATAGGATGACCACCTAAAAGGTGGAATGACAAGGAGACAGTAGGCAGAGACCTGCTGATGATAGAAATGAGAGATGTGGAAGAGAGAAGAGCACGACTCACGAGAAGAATGTCTTGAAGTCCAACTGACCCTGTTAGAGGCTAGAGAGTGAAATGGATGATGCTGATGATGAACGAGTTACAAGGAATGCACATTATATCATATTTTAAAAAATGTGTTTAAGCCGGTAGAAACTAGAAAGAAGAAATGGGTGGGATGGGTATTGTGTGAGGAGGTCTGAGAATAATGGGTATTGTCTGAGGAGGTCTGAGAATAATGGGTATTGTGTAAGAGGTCTTAGAATAATGGGTATTGTGTATAAAGGAGGTCTGAGAGAATTATGGGTATAATGTAAGGAGGTATGAGAGAATGATGGGTATTAAATAAGAAGGTCTGAGAAAATGATGGGTATTGTGTAAGGAGGTCTGAGAGAATATTGGATACTGTGTAAGGAGGTCTGAGAATAATGGGTATTGTGTAAGGAGGCCTGAGAGAATGATGGGTGTTGTGTAAGGAGGTCTGAGAAAATGATGAGTATGTGTATAAGGAGGTCTGAGAGAATGATGAATATTGTGTAAGGAGCCTGAGAGATAAAATAATGGATTTTGTGTAAGGAGGTCTGAGAGATTGATGAGTATGTGTAAGGAGGTCTGAGAGAATGAGACAATGATGGGTATAGTGTAAAGAGGTCTCAGAGAATTGTGGGTATTGTGTAAGGAGGTCTGTTAGAAGTTCATCATGTTACTTAATTAATTAATTAATTAAATTAATTAAGAGGGTTACTTAATAATAATTCTACAAAAGAATGAACAAATATAATCTGACGAAAATCTGTTGAATTGGTAGATGGTCGGTAGGAAAGAGATGGACTAACTGAAATGACTTGAGAATGAGCAGAATTTAATCATTTTATAAATATAGAGCTCTGAAAATTGTACCCCTTACATAACATTATATGCATTGAATTGATGAAGTGAAGAATATATCAGCTTTTGAGACAGTCCACTTGCTAATGAATTCGAAAGGCATCGTTTTTGCTGCAGTCAGGGGTACGCAGAACAGAGCACAACGGAATAGGGCACAACGGAACAGAGCACAAACCGAACACTTCCGAAGCGTGCGGTGTTGCCAAATGTGATGATTGTGTTCTGTTCCGTTGCAGAGCGGATTACCGCACACACGATAACCTAACCTAACCTAACCTAACCTAACCTAACGTAACCTAACCTAACCTAACCTAACCTAACCTAGCCTAACCTAACCTAACCTAACCTAACCTAACCTAACCTAACCTAACCTAACCTAACCTAACCTAACCTAACCTAACCTAACCTAACCTAACCTAACCTAACCTAGCCTAACCTAACCTAACCTAGCGCACACACGCTTATGTGTAAACATTGTGCTGTGATCCGTTGTGTACCGGATTACCGCACACAAATTAACGTGTGTGCGGTAATCCGCTCTGCAACGGAACAGAACACAATCATCTTGGCAACACCGCACGCTTCGGAAGTGTTCGGTTTGTGCTCTGTTCCGTTGTGCCCTATTCCGTTGTGCCCTGTTCCGCGCTCCCCTTTCCATCACTTCACTTCGGTGAAAAGAGCAGAGGGTGTTTGAAATCAACAAATGGGTAGAAAGAAACCCAAGAGATATTTTCCACAAGTTGTTTTCAGAGTGTGTTCTTTATGTTTGAATTCTAAGAATGTATATTGCAAGAGAACCTGTTTATTAGCTTTGATACGTCGTATTTATAGAATGTGCAGAATCAATATAGAAACCCTTCACGCAATAAGAAAGAAACATTTTAAAAGCATGAAAAATAGCTTGGTTGAGAGCAACCAAGATTGTTTAAGAAAATATGTCATAGATTCTAAAGGCTATGTAAATGCTGACTTTGGAGTTGTCATAGCAATGCTTGTTGTAACTGGCAACTAACTATAAACAATTATTTTATTATATTATACTTTTGCACGGCTTTATTCATTTGGTTACCTCGTAGCTGTGTGCTACTAAGTACTACTACTACTGTGTACTAAGTGCTACTAGTCTATCATAATAAGGACGATATAAAATATAAAACAAATACTATCAAATGTAGTAAAACTTGATTACGAGTGATTGGGGATGGCTTTACCAAGACGAATTAGTATCTGTCATCTACCGCAGACATCAAAATTGTACTCGACGGAAATGTAAATACCGAGAAGAATATTAGTCAAAGACATGCAGCGTCTACAACGCAACAAAAAGCCCCCAAAGCGACCGCGAGCGCTTCTCCCGGGCTAAGCGGTCAAGACTACAATATCGTCGAACGACCAGTTTACTGGACGCTTATAAAACCGGACGAATCGGACGCTTTACAGTACGCACCCTTAATACAGCTGAACACAGTTTGTATGTAAGTTATGGAAATTCTTTGAAACTGTCTATTTAAACCAGGTTGCGTTTGCTCCAACTGGGGATTGAACCCACAGTAATTTAATATAGATTTGTTTTCACGGTCATGGGAGCTCAATTGGCAAAACCACCGCTACGTTTAGAGCCGGAAAATCTGGGTTCAATCCAAAGACAAGGCAAACTTTTATTACAACATTGCTATCGCTTCGTACACTAACCATAAAGCTGGGTTGAGCTTTAAAAACCGTATTATTATAATGTAAGCCTCTATGCAATATAACAGTATTAAAAATAACAGCGAAAATGATTAATATCGAAGATCTGTTTTTATATATATATATATTTACATAAAGTATGTTATCAAAAAAGTATATTTACTTTAGCAAAAGAGTGAGGAAGAGTCCCGAACCTGCTTTCATCATTCATTTACCGTATAAACTAGCCATCACACATTTTTATGTTTGATGTATTTTGGTTTAGATGAGATTTATCACATCAATGAAAAAAAATCCTGTGGAAATACTTTCATCACAAAGAGAACCTTTTTAGTACGTATTGGTTTCAAATTGTTTTGTGAGATTTTTTGAATATTTACTTTGCCCTATTCGTATCAAACGACTTCGTTGCAAAGCCCGATGCGAGATTCAATGCCCTGTTTTCTCGCGGTCCTGCTGACGCGACTTTACACATGGATGTAAAGAACAAAGTAAACAAAATGCTGTAAAGCATCATTCAAATCGTTAATAAGAGCAATTACGAGCGAATGTTCGAGTTTTCAAATAAAATCCAAATATTCTTATTATTCTTCTCTGTCCGTCGACCCTTTTTTTATAAGCAGCATTGAGACCATGAAGGAGATTACGATGCACTTCTTCTCTGCACAACTTTCTGTGCACATAAAACGTTGCTAGTAAGTGTTTAAAAGCGATTGGCTGCCATTTTGAAATAAATATAAATTCTTAGTTATCTCTTGGAGCGGTTTCGTATAGACAATTGTGGCCCTACTGCAAAACTGTTCTTGACAGTTACACCATTAATTCAATTAGCGTTCGAATCAATAATTCACTCTGGCATTACTCGAAAACAAATTTTATTTGAATAAATCAAATCCACAAAGCAACACTAAAGCGGTAATGAAACGCTGTAATTCTGACTTTGAGTTGTGCAATATAGCATATGCAATAGCAATAACAAACAACACCGCTCGGCTGGATCGCCCGAGGGTGTGCGACCTTTGAGTATCGGCCGTTGACTGGCGCTGTCGAGTACATTCATGTTACTTATTTGAAAGCCAGTAGCCACATTTTTTATTTGTCAATGTTCCTACTTTACTTTACTTTATAGTTTATTGTAATTAAGACCAGTGTAGGGCACAATGCTCTCTTTAGCCTGATGAGTGATGATTGATGCATGATAATGAGGAATGGAGGGGAAGCCTGGTACCGGCACGTAGCCTACTCCTGTCGAAAAGTACCAAGGAGACCATCAGCTTTACGTCCCATCCGAAAGGACGGTGTAACTTTGACCAGTCAATAGGTTCCTCCACTAACCTGGACTGCCGAGTAGTTATATTGTAGGCTATATCATTTTGTGTAGGCTTAATTGTTTCCGATAAATACATAACATGCACTTTTGTTGAAATAATCATATTTTTATGCCAATGCCTGCAGAATCATGAATAGTTTGGATCCAAGGGCAGTTTCAGGTATTCCAGAGCTAGCTTTGTGACGGGGAAAACATTCGAAAACATCTTTGCCCTTATATTGCCTAAAGCTGCGTACACACGGCGGATTTTGGCCTTACGACGATCTCAAGGCGGTCGTACGACCGTCGTGAGGCCAAAATCCGCCGTGTGTACGAAGCTAAAAATACTGACCAGGCAGAGATTGGAACGGATCGTCGTACGATCGCCTCAAGACCGCCAGTGTCTGTTTTTTTATACAACTTGTATTATCATTATTATGTTAATTTTTAAAATGCGAATCTCATCCAAAAGAAAAATCTAATAACACTATTTTACAATGCTTATCTTACAGTTAGTATTCTGGAATAAATGATGGGAAATAGTCTGCGCATCATCATAGAAAAGTGCATTCCTTGCCCATTTACAGCGGAATAAGAGTTGATACGCTGGCTGCTTGTGTGACGCAACGCAGATATTTCTCTGTTCAAAGATGAGTGTATAAGCAGTTTGCAGCTGACGGATGTGTCGATGTAGACAATCTTCTTGAAATACGAATAAGAGGCGCTGTTACAGATATACGCATTAGGTATAAGTTAATGCGTAGAAAATGATTAATCGGAGCCCAACATGGTTGGTTATCAATATATCATTAAGATATCATTAGAACGAGCACAATTAATAAATAAATAAATAAATAAATAAATAAAATAATATATATGTTTCATTCTTAGACCTTATCTCGAGATCAGTACCTGCCCTGCACTGCATCAACCACCGTCACTCGACTACGTTTGAGGTATTGAATTGGTTCAGGAGAAAACCTAAATAATTGTAACTTGGAACTGGAGAAATAGACTAAACGTAATTTCTACCCATTAACGGTAAAGGGTAGTCTCACGTAAAAAACGCGCCAAATTAACGTTTTTAATTTATATTTTGAGAACACTACACAATATTGAAAAAGTGTTGATTGAGCAGAACTTGGTTAAGTAAGGACTACAATCTGGATTAACAAAATTTCAAATATTTCTATCATTATTGTTGTTATTTGAGAAACCAATTAAGGAATTAATTATTAATTGATTTTTTAAATAACAACCGCAATGGTAACAATATTTGAAATTTTGTTAATCCAGATTGTAGCTTTTACTAAACCAAGTTCCGCTCAGTCATCACTTTTTCAATATTGTGTAGTGTTCTCATAAATTAAAAACGTTAATTTGGCGCGGTTTTTACAGTGAGACTACCCTTTTACAATACCATATCCATAGTCTCCATAGCATTAGTATATTACATCCATTATACTCCAAGACTACTAATGTAAAACGGTTAACATTGTAAAAAGAACAAACAGAGTACGTACTTGTCGAATTTCGATATTCAATAATCATCAATTAATTTTAGTTTTGGCAACTGTTAAATTGCTGTACAGTCTCGTAGTAGTAGATGAAAGAACAAATCACCATTTTACGTGAGAATTGGTACGATTGTCACTTTATTCTTTGCTATTTGAATTTCTCTGTTTTATTTATTTGGTTTCCTAGACCCGTACTACAGAACGGTAAAGAATAAAAAGTTGTACAAACAAATTAATACGTTTAAAATTGCAATACGCAGCTTTAGAATATTCTTGTAAGTTGATATTTTGCATTGATCTAGCATTGTTCTACAATATTTTCTGACGAATAGACTCTGTTGAGTTGAGCGTGTGAGCGTGTTTGTGGAAGAACCCACAATCCCTTGTGTGGGTTTCACACCCCCTGATAATATATATACATATATATATATATATATATATATATATATATATATAATATATTTCATATATATATTTCTGGATTTCACATAACAACCACGTCAAGAGTGTTCTTGAAAAATATTCATATAGATATATATATATATATATATTATACCGTTCAAGTTGTTGCGGAAAAAACTGACCTTAATCAGTGACTTATTTTTAACCCGACACATGTTGCAAATGTCAAGAATTAGAAATCAATTTCAAATTGTGTTATATGATTCTACTTTTCTATAATTCGTTTCATCCTGTATAATTACTAACACACAGTCACGTCTTAATCTCAAACTCGAACAGTCAGATCAGATCAGATCAGATATTTTTTATCTGTAAAGTGTAAAGTGTAAACAATGTTTCATAATTTGAACTTCTTTTGGAAAAAATTATATTATTTGTAAAGTAATTAATGTAATAATGTAATAAAATAATGTAGTGTTATAATCAGTATATTCATGAGGTTTTTCCTATTTTCACTATAGTATTTCGTTGGGAAATTACCTTCATGTCTGTTAGAAATCTGTTCCTTCTTTTGAACCATTTTTACCGTCAAGATGATTGTGTCGAATAACACGGATGTGACCTCATGTCGGTGTTGCTAACACGTGCTCGACATCTCCGCAGTTTCAAAACAAGTGCACGCTTTACAGTTCACACGTACGTCACGTACCGAGCTAACGTGTGATATTGCTAACGTTTCACTTCACTACATTATATACAAGAGATGTGTGCTGATTTTTGCTACCGATAGAGGTTGCTTAGTCTTAGGCCCGGTATTACAATGTCCCAATAACTACGTATTCGTCGAATAACTTGTTTTCTTCATGGCAACGACCAATCAAAACTCTTGAAATCTTCCAAATAGCTTAATTGCTACAAATAACTTTCCTATTAGGAGATTGTAAGAGCGGCTCTTAGTATACAGGGCCCGGATTCACAACAGGTCCTAAGTATTTTTTTGGTATCTCTAAGACCGGCCCTCTTATAAAACCAGGACAATATCTTAGAACAGATTTTAAAACACATTATTAGAATCTTTAGTATGTCCTTGTTCTCACCAGGAATTAGTAACTTTTTATGTGTCCTGGGTCTGGTTTTACAAGATGTTCAAAGTTAAGGCCGGTCTTAGAGATAAGACCAAAATAAGACTTAGGACCTCGTGCGAATCTGGACCCAGGACTAGATTTATATGAATTTGTAGGCCTATTTATTGAAATTTACCCACCCGAGAGCGGGAAGGTCAATGTAGGCACAAATTACCCTCTGTAGCCACGTAAAGAATTGGACTTAAACTAGACTGAGGACTAAGTACCAACTAATAAGTAATAACATTAAGTTTCGAAGAGGGTTTCAAATTGTAAAACCAACAAAATGAGAGTAATAACGGTAAAGAAGCCCGGGAATATTAGGTTCTGTGTGTATAAGCACATATCACGTATAAAGCATCACGTACTCGTTACCGGGTACCGCGCGAACGAGAACGGGAAAGACAAAACTTTCCCGGAAGTTTTCCGTAGGTAATCGGCCATATTGAAAGCTGGAATACAGTTTCAATTTGCAAAATCTCGGCCGTAATGATACTGTTAAATGTAGTTATAAACAACGGCCGATGAAATGGAATACTTAACAACATTATCGGCCGCAAAACCAAGATTAACATCTTAGAATAATGCTCGGGTATTGCGCATACCTATGATATTTCCGCTTCCGTTCTAGCCTCTCCCCCGACTTGTGTGCATTCAGCTCGAGTCTTACATTAATAGCCCGAGGAGATTAATTTACAACTGTTCAAATAGTGGCTCAGATACAGATTGTATAGTTAGTCGTTTGAAGAGGGCAGTTTGGCTCTAGAAACATTTCTGTGATCTATTATTGTAATTATTATTATTTTATTGTTGTAATACATATAATGAGTATTATTTTTAATATTTTATAAGTAAAAAATTGTTCGCACAAACACGGTTAAAAAACATTCACGCACCACTCACCGCGTTATATTTTGGCAACATCTGTCGCTATCCTCAGACGCGAGGCAACTGTGTTTGTCCGAACAATTTTTTACTTATCATCTTCCGGTTAATGAGTCCTGGTGTTTGTTATTGAATATTATTTTATTGAATGTATGACAATCATACAATCTCGGTCAAAACCGGCGATAACATGTTATACGGACGTAATGTCAAGTATTTCCATGTGCATACCTTATTTAACTTCACTAATCACATGTTACTATAGTTTAAACAGTCATCAATCTCGGTAAAAGCCGGTGTTTACATGTTGTACGGACAATACGGATGTAATATCAAGTATTTCCATGAGGTACCTTGTTCAACTTTAGTCGTTACTGACTTACATTATTAGTATTTGTTCATAGTATACAGTATACACTGTATATTGATATGATCTTCTTTGCGTCGTCCTCGTCTCGTGTCTTCTTTGCGTCGTGATTCTGTTTGTTATTATTATTATTATTATTATTATTTTTATTATAATAATAATAATAATAATAATAATAATTATTATTATTATTATTATTATTATTATTATTGTTATTAAATTATTATTATTGTTATTGTTTTTGTTATTATTATTATTATTATTATTATTATTATTATTATTATTATTATTATTATTATTATTATTATTATTATTATTTTTATTGTGGTTTAGTGGTTTAGTGGGAATTAAAACAAGTTCTCATATTGTACGTATGTGTGAAACGATTTAATAAAAAAAAAAAAAAAAAAAAATTATTATTATTATTATTATTATTATTATTAAAATAAAAATTGTTATGACTATCCTGTAATATAGTTTCATTATAGCTATGTGTTTATATTTTATTGATGAGAGCTGTCCATACAAGACCAAGCAACACAACACAAGTGCAACAACAAATTGTTGAACGAAAGTCACTGTTATGGAGAACTCGCCGCTTAATTCATTCCTATTTAATTATTTTAACTCGCTGAGACACACTTGGAGCCATTTAGAATTCGAATAGAAGTCTGGTTGGTCGATTGAAATAAGGAGCTTAATCAATGGGGCAACGAAGTTGATGGTGAAAGCAACTACCTTACTAGAATGAAAGGGGGGAACCTTGTGATAAGGCGGGGGGAGAGGGGGGAAGCATCGCCGTCATTCGCCCCCCCCCCCCCTATAACGCTCTTAGCACAAATAAAACCCCACCACCACCTTTGCAACATTTCAGACATTTGAGTACAAACAAATTCAGAACTACTGAACCAAACCAAATCAAACAAACGTGTAACGTGTGCGCTTTATAAAACCCCAGTGTTGTGGCTAGCTCATTTTGTAGAAACCGCTGAGCTAATACACGTATGCAAATAATAAATCTGAAAGGACAAAGTAGACTTCATATCAGTATAATAGCGGGTAACTGTATTATATAAAAATGTACCCTATGATAAGCTTAAATAAATGAAAATCAATTTCCTCACTACACATAATTTCATGGTTTTTTGTACAAATTAAATTTTAATCAAATTAAAATTACATTTCGGATGGATTTAACCACTCGGATTTGAATATCAGTGATATTTGGGTTTTGTTTCAAACAAAAGGGTTAGAAAATTATGGAACTAATATGACATTTGACAGTATAATTTTGTTTTCTATAGTTTTCTCTAAGTAGAAGACCATGATCGTCCATTCATGATAATACTTTATCTAAGTATTTGTTTTTTCACTACAATGTTACCGTTACTCAGAGAAACTATGTTTGTTATGATATAAAATTAAATAAAATTAAACAATAGGCGAGAATTAATAAATTACTAATACATAAGCCCCATTAATCAATCAATCAAATATAAAACTTGTACAAAAGAATTTTAAGGTTGTTTTATTCTGAAGTTAAAAAAGTTGTAAACAGTATAAACATAACATTGAAAAGGAGTTGGCTTGAGTCTGTTTTAAGGACATGCTTGATAAGCCGTATTTGTTGTTTTGCTCTATGTGTAAGGATGAAGTGACACTAGTGATACATTTCCAGCGTGTAAGATCAGTTAGCCAGAGTCGCCTAAGTTATACAACAACAAAAATTAGTTCCAGTTCACAAAAATAAAAGAAACTACAACGTTTCAAATTATTTTATCAAACTAACAGCAGTTCATCGTAGTTTCTTTCAAAATACATCAATAATAGCCATCCAGTATAGTATAGTAACAACAACTTATGATGTTATTTATTTTCCCGCTTTAGTTAAAACATGAATGAATGTATTAAATAATATTGTGCTATTTAAAAATGTGAGAAAAAGAAACTGAGCGAGTTTCAAGGATGATGACAGTATCATCATTTTTTTGTGACAATAATGATTCAGATCCGAGGCAATGTTTGGTATGGATATTAAAATACTTCAATCCAAAGAAGATAGATTAGGTATATACATTTTCACAACAGAAAGAATGCACACCAGATCAAGGTTACGTTCATTAATATCCTCAAATATTGGAACTTTCCTATCTCAAGGAAATAGGAAGTATTTTTTCAGAGTCCTCAGAATAGTAACAAGTTCTTACATCCCAGTACAACAACGTTCTTAGAAGACGCTATTTGGTTGACTCCAGAGAAGCCCAATAACTTAATAAGTAATTCCTTTGCTGCAATGTAATTGTGATTCATATGTCTTCGTGTTACAGGGTGTTACACAAATATAACAATTAACACATAAATCTATACCTAGATTTGACACCTCAAGAAACGTGAATTAATGGTTGATTTTAGTTTGTCTTTCATGTTGCCAATTTTCCAATAACAATTTTTATAATAATTTGTCATTGCCAAGTCAATATAAGATATCACTTGGAGCAACAATTGGTCTTACTATGCTTTGAATGCTTTGGTAGGCGGTCAAGCTTTCGACCTTCAAGTTAGAGTTGTGAAGACGCATATATTATTTGTAAAAGGCGCGCCTGTATTTTTTGTATACGGATCTTCATGTGATAATATTGTTCGAATTTTCTACTGTGTGATGATATGAAACATAAAAATTAATAACCCATTAAATTTCCTCTTAAATTATTTTCATTTACAGACAAAAAAAATTAATGTAACTAACCAGATCTTATCTATTTTACTTGAAATAATAAGAGGAACGAATACGAGCAATGAGTAAATATCACTTGATGCAATAAATGTGATTAGTATTTAAGCGAAAGACTTACCTAAAGCACATGACGACCCCTTTGCAGAATCAGTCTGACAATATGTAAGGGCTATCTGCGTTCAACTACGACGAATAAGGCCGGTATGCGACCGAGGCTGCAATCAACTAGTCTTTGATCTTCACGCCAGGAGCGCGCGCTCCGGCGACGGACGATCCACTGGAATTACTTTATCAAGGGCGAATTGTTTTCAAAGAATTTATTTATGCTACGGCTACCTACCGGCAGATTCGATAACAATAAACTGTATACCCTTACGTCGTGATACGAAGTCAACGTAAAGAAATGCTTAGTTGTGTTATTATGCTTCAGTTCTGCGAAGAACCTTAGCTAAGTAACGTACATACTGTAATTTCTTTACCGTAATTTACACCTCACACTAACCACTTAAAACAAAAACAATGAACAATAAATAAATGTTTCATTTAGACGAATGAGGAGAGCCCATTGATTCACTCTTTACCTTAATCACGCGACTATTATCGCAATACAAATATATATAATTATAAAATTAAATATAACAACAAAAAACAATTAAGCAAAATTAGTGAAAATATTTATCATTTTACTGTAAGCACTCATGTACTGATTTATTTCCTCGCATCGAGCGACTTTAGCCACACAAACTAACGTTTATTCCTATAAGCAGTATGATTAATTGATTATACTTATTATAGCGCATGCGCTTATTACTTCGCCGGATTATCGAAATTCGAGTGGGAGTGGATTTAGAGAATCATAGCCATTACTCGACGTTTTAGATTAGGTACTAATAAATTAATATATGTAATTGGCACAGGAGTACCTGTTGTACGTATACCATGTGTATTTTGTATGTGCGTATTGTATGTGTGTATATTGTATGTGTAATGTGTGTATATTGAATGGGATGATAGGGATAGGGATGGAATGCGAAGAGCCGATTATATAATACGACTCAGTCCCAGCTTTTGCATTGTGACTGAAGAAAACCTTGGAATGCTTGTTACGCGAATCAAATAAGACGTTAGTAGAGAGCCATTTCGCGCGTGGTAATTCACAGGAGACCTATAGCTTACTCCCTAAATTAACGGTATTCGTTGATATCTTGAGAATGGTTTTTAATACTCAAAACGTGATTCATACCGGGATTTGGTCTTGTATCAACTAAACGCTTAATTTTAAAACCTTCATAATTATAATTGTTACGATTGTAATTTATGTGATTAATTCATTATACATTTTGTATTTGATTAAAAAAAATGAAAGTCGTTACAATTACAATATTATGTTTAAGTTTTTGAATTCTTTAGATAGCTGATAAAAAACCAAATCGTTGGTATGAATCATGTTTTCAACATCTTGAAGCTTCTCAAAATGTTTTCTAATACGTCCTGTCTTTCGCAGTGTTTTCATTTCTGCACATCTCTTAAAACGCATAAAACACGAGATTATCAGTAGCAAATATGCCAATCATGAAAACTTTTTCATAACTTTTTTTCTTCGTTTGCTCTTTAAAACCATTATTTTACATTTGTGACTACAAAGTTGTAACATTGGTTCTAACACCACAATCATCTCGAATGCTGCTAATCTACGCTTGAGTCTTGGCCACGATTGTTATAGCGCGAGTTACATGTTTACCTGTATACCATGTATACCTTTATATGTCATAAGTTGTTTATTTTGTAAGAATTTCCTTGTCGCTTGTGCTTCGACTATGCAGACAAGGTCACGAGTATAGTAATGTAAATAAACGAGTCGGCCCGCACCATATTCTCTGCAGAAAACGCGGGAAATGTATTCTTAGAACTATCCTACTACACTTTAACCTAAGGAAAGATATTGTTGGATCTTGCTTTAGCCTTGTCCCTTGCTTTGTCACCTAACTGCGAAATACCGTTTGGTTTTCCGCTGAATAAAACATGTTATTCTTTTGTTAACCTAATGAGTTAACGTCTATAGCCCATCCGCTCTTCAATGTGTTTCCGCAGTCAAAGCGTATTTTCAAACTTCACTTTTCATAATTATATTATGATGAGAATTGACGCCCGTACTCGTAGTCGATGCCGGCAATTGGAGATCAACGGTTGATACCCGATTGTGATATGCATGTTATTTTCCATGTTATCAAATACAACATTCCTAACAATAATGAGGATTTGAGCCAAATCCGGATCGTTACAATTTTTTTTTAATTGCATACGAAATTAAACAAAACTTATTTCTTCCAATGACGTATGTATATTCCATTATTTTCTATTCTATTCCATTGATGTTCTCCATCTTCACATATTATCAACCACTCAGCGTCTCGATTAGTTTTGTTGACAAAATGTGAGACTAACCCAAATACCGAAGCCATGAATACGATGTTTAGGCTCGAGATAGGACTATACGTGATAAAAATATAGGCACCACACAATCTGTAGCGTAATTAACGAACGCGTAGGCGTGTTCGTACTTATATGAATCCGTAAAACAAGTAGTCATGTTAAATAAATAGTTTCATTGGCCAACTAAAAATCAAACAGGCTATTCCGAAATAAATTAAATAGTAAAAACAGAGAGAGCTCCGGTTTTAGACCGATTTTGCTTCCAAACTGACAGTTATTTTATCCGACGGCGCAAATACACACCAGGCTACACCAATAATTCAAGGGTATGACAATAAACCCTAACAGCTCTTTTGTACATATCAATTGCTAACGAACTTGGCTGCGGATTAGTGTTACTCATCTATTTGGATTCTAGATCAGAAAATAACAAGACAAAGAGATGACAATAAATGTTTCTGTTCTCCCGCTGATTTATAAATTATGCCAGTTTGCTATTTATTAAAAATAATATTAACTAGTATTTATTTGTTACCTTATTACTATATATTGACTTTATACTCACTATATTGACAAGCATAGTGTAATATAGTGTTTATTGGCACACACATTTGGCCTTGCAAAGTTGTAATCTTCATTAAAACAAAGCCTGAAATGGTTCATTACTTTGTATTCCTATTTAATCTATTGAACATATTTTTACTTTCCCACCATTCACAACTTATTGACCAAGGACTTTATCCTTCCTTTATCCTTATTCAAGGGCCCTTATCGTTAGGCAGGTTTGCATGCTTTGTTGATCCCGAGAGCTATGCCGGCGGAAGCGTTTGCTTCAGGGCCCTCCAGCCGCACAGGACAGGGCGACGTGGTGAAGAAGCCAGACGAAAGGCAGCCCACGTCCTCCCCCCCCCCCCCCTTTACATCCTATTTGTACTTTTCCTCCAAACACCCCCAATCAAAGATATTATAATATTCCCTACGTGATCATTACCACTCTGCGCATATTTATTAAATTATTGATGAGAGTATACGCGTTTAGTCGGGGCTTGTAAACACACATCTGAGAGTCCTCGCGTTACTTCCATCATTAGTTGCAATTTATCAACGATTCTATGTTTTTACACGGCCATACTTTATGGCCGTAGTTTATGGCATAATTTATTTACTGCCCCCAATGTTATACGATCTTCATAGTTGTCGAGTGTGTCGTAAAATAATCAAATATAATCACATCTTCTACATTTCCTTATGTGGCCGTTTATTTATTTAATGTCTATCTTTTTCAGTTAAAAAATAATTTACCAAATTTCTTCATATTTTCAAAATTTCAAAACTTTATACCTGCTTCTTATTATTGTGTTTTGTAATTATCATAGTTATTTGTAGTAATATGATTCATGCAATACAATTTTACGCTAACTTTTTATCCGTTTTGTTCCTTTCCTATTTAGCGAACATGTTAGCTTGTATAATGTTATTACATTTGCACGTAATAAACAAACCGAGAAATTTGACGACGGTTGTGAAAAAGTAAAAGAAATCACATTGAATTGATAACAATATTTTAGTTTCTAATTTCAATAAACTCTGATAACAAATCTCAACCGCATATGCACGTTGGTGTATCAAAGTAGGCAGACTTTTACGCTTTAGTCTTCCTCGGTCATCGTCCGAATCACTTCTAATTTGTCACTCATGCGAGGTCAACTCACATCAACCTTACACGTACGGTCACCTCTGGAAGGGAACCATCCCGTACTGCATAATTGCTTAGTGCATAATCCATAAACTTTGTTCCTGTGACTTGTTTTTTTTTCTAATGTTTATGGCCTGTACACCATGTGACATATAAGTAATTCATTTCCTTCACTTGCATGACTACATGACTTGAGTGTTCTTATTTTTTGAAAATCACTATTACCAATCGGGAGACAGTCCAAATTTGAATTGTAGTATAACCCTCATCTTGTTTATGTAGTAAGCTTAGGACTTATTGATGAACCAGCCACACGTTTGCAAGAAAGAAAGTTCGATCATTTCCACTATAACTGGTATGGAATATAGGTATAGGTCCTACTTAATTATATTTTATTTTCGTTTTGCAACGTTTGATGGTTCTATGATTGTGTGAGCTCTAAGCGGGTATAATTTGATGGAAGAACAAAGTATTATCTAGAAACTTTGCCCCGTTACAGCTCTCTTAGAAATTAGAATAGTGAACGCATATAATAAAAGTTAATATTTATAAACTTTGTAAATTTAATCACTTTCCTTAGCAAATATTTTCCAGTTAAACAATTATTTTCATATTGTGTGTTAAATGCATTCGAAGTGTCTACAAAATGTGTCACTTTAATTGGTGTGTAGTCACGTAGCTTATATAGTGTGTATAGCCATTCAATTTAATTTTAGCAATGTATACTGGACACAAGCCAAAATCACACATGATTATTATATCTAGCCTACAAGAAAACTTACTAGCCCATTCAGGATAAACCAACTGAAAATCACATCTACGCCCATTGTCAGAGCAATCATAAAAAAAAAATCAAAAGAGTTTATTATCAACAGACCATGAAATTACTAGCACGTAAGGTACCAAATGTACCTTTGCCAAGTGTGGCCTACATGCGTGTCGTGTGTGTAGGTGTTACTAATGAGAGGCCCCGACACACGCGTAAGTACCAAATGTACCTTTGCCAAGTGTGGCCTACATGCGTGTCGTGTGTGTAGGTGTTACTAATGAGAGGCCCCGACACACGCGTAAGTACCAAATGTACCTTTGCCAAGTGTAGCCTACATGCGTGTCGTGTGTGTAGGTGTTACTAATGAGAGGCCCCGACACACGCGTAAGTACCAAATGTACCTTTGCCAAGTGTGGCCTACATGCGTGTCGTGTGTGTAGGTGTTACTAATGAGAGGCCCCGACACACGCGTAAGTACCAAATGTAACTTTGCCAAGTGTGGCCTACATGCGTGTCGTGTGTGTAGGTGTTACTAATGAGAGGCCCCGACACACGCGTAAGTACCAAATGTACCTTTGCCAAGTGTGGCCTACATGCGTGTCGTGTGTGTAGGTGTTACTAATGAGAGGCCCCGACACACGCGTAAGTACCAAATGTACCTTTGCCAAGTGTGGCCTACATGCGTGTCGTGTGTGTAGGTGTTACTAATGAGAGGCCCCGACACACGCGTAAGTACCAAATGTACCTTTGCCAAGTGTAGCCTACATGCGTGTCGTGTGTGTAGGTGTTACTAATGAGAGGCCCCGACACACGCGTAAGTACCAAATGTACCTTTGCCAAGTGTGGCCTACATGCGTGTCGTGTGTGTAGGTGTTACTAATGAGAGGCCCCGACACACGCGTAAGTACCAAATGTAACTTTGCCAAGTGTGGCCTACATGCGTGTCGTGTGTGTAGGTGTTACTAATGAGAGGCCCCGACACACGCGTAAGTACCAAATGTACCTTTGCCAAGTGTGGCCTACATGCGTGTCGTGTGTGTAGGTGTTACTAATGAGAGGCCCCGACACACGCGTAAGTACCAAATGTACCTTTGCCAAGTGTGGCCTACATGCGTGTCGTGTGTGTAGGTGTTACTAATGAGAGGCCCCGACACACGCGTAAGTACCAAATGTACCTTTGCCAAGTGTGGCCTACATGCGTGTCGTGTGTGTAGGTGCTATGTAAAGAGAGGCCCCGACACACGCGTAAGTACCAAATGTAACTTTGCCAAGTGTGGCCTACATGCGTGTCGTGTGTGTAGGTGTTACTAATGAGAGGCCCCGACACACGCGTAAGTACCAAATGTACCTTTGCCAAGTGTGGCCTACATGCGTGTCGTGTGTGTAGGTGTTACTAATGAGAGGCCCCGACACACGCGTAAGTACCAAATGTACCTTTGCCAAGTGTGGCCTACATGCGTGTCGTGTGTGTAGGTGTTACTAATGAGAGGCCCCGACACACGCGTAAGTACCAAATGTACCTTTGCCAAGTGTGGCCTACATGCGTGTCGTGTGTGTAGGTGCTATGTAAAGAGAGGCCCCGACACACGCGTAAGTACCAAATGTAACTTTGCCAAGTGTGGCCTACATGCGTGTCGTGTGTGTAGGTGTTACTAATGAGAGGCCCCGACACACGCGTAAGTACCAAATGTACCTTTGCCAAGTGTGGCCTACATGCGTGTCGTGTGTGTAGGTGTTACTAATGAGAGGCCCCGACACACGCGTAAGTACCAAATGTACCTTTGCCAAGTGTGGCCTACATGCGTGTCGTGTGTGTAGGTGTTACTAATGAGAGGCCCCGACACACGCGTAAGTACCAAATGTACCTTTGCCATGTGTGGCCTACATGCGTGTCGTGTGTGTAGGTGTTACTAATGAGAGGCCCCGACACACGCGTAAGTACCAAATGTAACTTTGCCAAGTGTGGCCTACATGCGTGCCGTGTGTGTAGGTGCTATGTAAAGAGAGGCCCCGACACACGCGTAAGTACCAAATGTAACTTTGCCAAGTGTGGCCTACATGCGTGTCGTGTGTGTAGGTGTTACTAATGAGAGGCCCCGACACACGCGTAAGTACCAACCCAACAAACATTTTGGTGCCTTCCCGCACTTTTCCCGATCTCTTTTCCCGCACATTGCATATGCGGGTCCTGTAAGGGAAACCCGTACAGGCCCCGCCTAGAAGTGTCCTACTGGCCGATGTCGGGTCCCGTACGGGCTGCACGCCATCTTCCCGCAATCTTCCCACTTGTATCCCGCAACCTTCCCGCACGGATTGCCCGCTATCTTCCCGCTAGTATCCCACAACTTTCCCGCACACGCTGCCCGCTATCTTCCCGCTAGTATCCCACAACTTTCCCACACAGTCTGCCCGCTAGTATCCCGCAGCTTTCCCACTAGTATTCCGCAACCTTCCCGCTCGGATTGCCCGCTATCTTCCCGCTAATATCCCGCAGCTTTCCCGCATGGGCTGCCCGCTATCTTCTCGGGGCACCCCCCCTCATTAGTGCATGACATTGAAACAAACTGAAAAGTAACACAGTTTTTAGTTTTCAGTTTAGTTTCTTATTTACCCCTTTCTCAAATTAGCGTTTTATGGTTATTATTAGTAGAGTAATTATATTTATCTGTGGTCGAGGTGTGATAGGAATGAACATAATGTGAACATTGGAGTGAAACTTAATCTATTTATAGGTAAAGCCAATTAGCAACAAAATTCTATTTTATTAAATCCAGTAGTTTCTCTTTTAAATAAATGCAATTATAGTCTCTAGCCTAATACAGCAATTGATTCTAAAATTGGAATTAGTTCCTAGTGTTCTTATTGGACAAGGAAATTGGGTTTAAAAATAAAGAAACAAAAGCAATAATGTTTATATAAAGTGCAAATGAATTTTATTACTAAAATACGTAATAATGTACAATTGTTATGTAATGCCTCTGATACTGTTACTGAATTATTGATTACTGTTACTTTGGAGAATCTGAAAATTATGTTATGTAGTAAGTGTGACATGTTCTTATTTTCCTACTTTGCCTTAACAAGGAAAACAAGATTGTTATCGAACCAGTATTAAGTTTAACACACCAAACTGGTATATTTTTTATATATTTTTTTTAGGTCCTCACAAACTGAAATAATAACAGTTCAATGCCCTGATACACTACCATAGATCACCACGACATGAGATCATGTTTTTGCAGCAGACACTTTTTAATAAAATGTTCATAAAATAATGTAGATAGGCATAATAGCATAATAACACTATATATATATATATATATTATAGTGCTATGTGATCGAGCTGATAGAGAATGTGTCTATGTATGTATTCCCTAGTTATATACAAGCAATAAGGGGTAGCATGTGTACCTACTCGTTTAAATAAGTTCAATACACACAGAGTGATACATCATCACGGATCTACCTACCAACTATTCGAATTAGGAAAATGCTATTCATGACACGTTTGTTATACATTACTACATCCACAAGATGCAAGTTGAGTTGTTAATCATAAATGAGCAATTATGAACAAAAGCAAAGCAACATAAATATATTTACACGTTATTACTCCATGTTTTGCTCATTACTATTACACAATATTCAATACAGTATTACTAATACAATTTTGATACAATACAATTAATTAATTTAATAGAATATTCAGTAGTAGGCTATCTATTTACATATAACCCTGAAGTATGGATGGGAAAGAACGATTTATTCCTTAACATTTAGGCTAACCCCTTAACAGGGAAGGATACACCTACGTCAAAAACCGCAACAAATTTTCATTTTTAATTTATATCACAAGAATGGGCTTCGAAATCAAAAATCTTAATCAACAGCGCACTGTGGTTTAGTAAGCCCTACACATTGAATGCGTTAAGTCGTGACTTATATTATAATCAGTAAGTTTTTTTATGAATAATTAATTTTATTACTAATTATCGAATTATAATCAAAATACTACGCTAATGGTTATAATATTTTATTCAATCTGTAGGGCTTACCAAAGCAAAGTTCGCTGCTGATTTAGATTTTCACTTTCTTGTTGCAATCTTGAGATATTATTTAATAATGAACATTTTCTGCGGTTTTTGACGTAGAGACTACCCTTTGCCCTTAAACCAATCACGTTTAAACGGTTAACTGACATTTCTATTTTCATAATAAAATCCAAAATTAATAAATAGGCAACTGCATAACATAAAAAAAAAATCATAACGATTTTAACGTCACGTATTCGATTGTTCTGCACTTGAAAATAATAATATAACGATACATATTTGAGGGCTGCGAGTGGGGGTTCAGCCTTTGTTGCCATCAACGACCCGCTTCTTTGCGCGTACCGTTCTTCCGCCATGACGATCCCTGGCATTTGCCAGCCACAATATTAAGATTTTTTCAATGTCATTGACTTGGGCAGTTTTGGAGTTGGCTCTCACAGCAACTAAAATAAAGTTAAAGATAAATTACAAAACTGTATCAAGTCACAGTCCAAGGCTTTAAATAATGTTGGTTGTTTTGTAGACCCATTTGCTAAAACTAAAGGATTCACGTCAATACAATAAAAATAATAGAGTATTAAAAAACGGCCTAGCTAGATTAGAGAACAATTATTTATTTTACCGTCAAATGGCAATTAATGACCACAATGGAGGGCAAAGTGTCAATAACCACCACAAAAAGGTTTCATCTGAGGGCAGTGGACATATGGCTATAAGGTGCTTTTTATGTTAGGTGCTGCTGTTTATTTTACAAAATAAAATTATGTAATTCTGAAGAGACAAGCTGAAAAGCGCTAGTATGCACTAAGCAGGGCGTGCAAGCGTGAGAAATATGATTAACACTTTTGGACAATTTGTTAATACAAAAATATAATAATTCATTGCTATTTTTATATTTTTATTATCGACCCACACCACCCACTCACAACGCTCTTCCTCCCCCCCCCCCCCCCCCAATATGGGTGAAGACCTAAATTGTAGTGTGTAGTAGACGGCCCGAACTGAAAGGGGAACGGGGGGGTCGGGGGTGTTTGGCCCCCGGAAAATGCATTTTTCAACGTCATTTTTGTGATAATCTGTGTGTTTTAGAGCAGTAGAATGAAAAAAATTGTCAGTTTGTTTTATAAAAGAATATCTCGTTTTGAAGTGACTCTGTGAATATATTGTCTTATTTTTACTTTGTTATATGTGCTTAAACTTTGTCTACACATTTTATTTATTCGTAAAAAAAAACAAAAACAAAAATCAGAACACTAGAGGTTCATTGCAAAGCTTATCGTAGGTATTAACATGGACGCCGCAAGGGGAAGCAAAAGGGCATTTGCCCCCCTTGGATTTGAGGAATTCAAAATTTTAACTGACTATACGATGCGCGCCAGATGCGCCATTTCATATAAATTATGTAAATAAAAAATAAGATAACTAAATAACAAATATTTTCTAGTTTATCCGTCCCGTCACGAAACTGTTATTTTAACGCGATCCGATGAAATTGTTATTTGTTGTGTATACATAAATGAAAGAACCACTGACTTGACTGTTACGACCGGGGGCAATATGAGCACGCCACCCCCGGCCCCCGCACCACTCGTCACATGCTCACGGACTAGCCTCCTATCCTTTTATCAACATTTCTTATGTTTTTGTTTCTATACTTTCATTGCATTATATATGCATTTTACTTTTTGTACCTATAGTCAATCACAGCCAGACGAGCCACGCTCTCAAATGATATTGTTCCTACGTGTTTATAATTGCTTTTCCTTGTGTTTTGTTCAACTTATATATAACAACTACGCAGGCATTCTATATTTGTGACTATAGTCACAAGATATTGGTCCTACGTTTTGATGATTTCCGTCATGTAGTATAATTTTTAATTTATTTATACGAGCACATATTACCTGTTAGTACACACCAAAATGGAACATCAAACCCATTTCCTAATCAAACCAAATCCTTATTCAAACGGCGCGTTTGCAAAAGATTGAACTTAAGCGAATAGTTGTCGACTCTGGCTAGTTAAAATCCTGCCAGAAAAGATATATTTTGATAAGCAAAGTATGTGAGACGAAGCCACAGCCGTAACTATTTTAATACTACTAAATTATGTTAGATCCATGTCTAGTCTAGATCATCGTATTAATCAATCAATGCATATTAATTTTAGATTGTATGCTTCCTTGTATGTATGTATTTTTATTTACCTATAACTAAGGTTATATTAAAAAAGGAAAATATTGAAGCAAAATGTAATACAATTATTATTAGTCGTAAATAAAATTCGATGTACATTCGTCCAACCAAATTAGTAATTTCCGATCGAATAGCTCAACTTCGGTCTTCAGACTGATGTTTAAGTGAACGAAACCGTGTTAGCAAAGCAACCCAAAAACACAACAGGATTTTGAAGATAATATTTGATAGCATCTTGAAAATATGAATACGAACTTAGAAGAAACCTACCTTAGTATTCTTGATTTTCAGGAACAATTGCGTCTTCACGTGATTTTTATAATAATGAACTTGTCCATAACGAAGTTGAATCCTATTTTTCGTTTTAAAAACACGAGTCGTCAATATACCGTTGCCAGTCAGTTTTGTTCTTCTTTCCTTTCTTCCGACCACACACACTCACACACATACACAGTCCACGACACGGATCAATATTCAATGGATTAAAAAAAAATCGCAATAAGATTATGATACTAATAAAGCCCTAACTTATTATATTTTTTCACGAAAGAACATGATAGCACACGTATAAGTAACGTCTAACACCCACGAAGTATAAACTTGTTGTGTAGTCCAGTCAGTGTTTTGGACTGTTTTGCTTACCACGGTGGGATTCCCACCCCACTCCGCCCGAATCTTATCACCACTATAGCGAGCGGCACCGTATTACAAAGCTTAGTAGGACTTGTAGCATAGATAATGAATGAACACGTTGTAATTTCTTATCGGTGGTGGTCGAATTAAGTACGGTTATCATCAGCTACCAATATCACAACACATAATAACAATACAAAGAGAGCCTTCTTCATAGTGCGGTATCCTTTGTCATTACAGTTTTCTTACAGTTTATAAGCACCAAAGATACTTTTTAAACTGAGCTTTTTAAATTAACAATATGAATGTGCGTACGATGCATTGTAGGTTGTGCATACTGCAACTAGTCTCACTTTCTCGAATTGAATAGGACGTAAACAATACTTCCTTACAGTAGACGTATATTGAGAAGTTACTTTTTTACCTTATTTATTACCACTTCTATAATGAATATCATACTCATATTGTATAGATATGAGGTATAACAGTTGGCTATAATGTCAGGTGCATGATGTTGCTAAATTTGAAATTAAGTTTCAGCGACACATTTTTACAATAATACATGGAAACTTTGTAATCTTCAAATCGTTCATTGAATTCAATTAATTTGTTCGTTGTCTTATCTGTAAATGAAGAACCAATACAAATACAATAGATAGTTGCAGACGAGTGATTACCAGCTAGCCTATTTAAAATCCATTGATTCTATGTAACATCTGTCATTTTAAATATTTCTGGAAAACACTCAAAACAGGTATAAATCCCTCCCCCTATGCCGTTGTCATTACGAAACACAATTTTCACATAAACAGCATTATCATAATAGTATTCATAGTTTCATACTTACCTTATCTAAGAACTTCATTTACTTCATCTTCTCAATTCGATCATCAGTAAGTTTTTGATTATCACTGTGACGTATCGTAATACCATTCATAAAACGTTATTATTTGATGTAACGTACCATATCAAAACCATCGAAAGCCAAATCAGGAAAAAATAAAAAAACAATACGTTTCTAGAAAGTATACTATCAACTACTAACCAGTAGTCCCCCTAACTACCAACAACTCCCATTTCTGTAACTACTTGGATTTATTAGAAATATAAAATGGGTTTTATTAATACATGTATTTACTTATTCATGGTTATGAAGGACTTTAACTTGTGAATGGAATTTTGAATGTGGTATAGAGCGAATAAATACTCGAATAAATCATTGGTATCTATCGTCAATCAAAAGAAAAAGATAAAGAACAAAGAATTATATGGTTTACCCGGACGTACGTAACAAAAACATCTTTTCCAAATCTTGCCCTTTCTTCGCGGGATCTTATGTGGGTTATCCCATGTTTTTCCCGTACACGGGACGTCCCTTACCCTTCCCTCGCGCTTCCAGTGTAGGGCGTCCCGTGACTTTCCCATACACGGGACGCCCCTTATCATTCCCAAGCGCTTCCCGTACGGGACGTCCCGTGACTTTCCCAGACAGGGACATCCCTTAACATTCCCTCACGCTTCCCGTGAGGGATATCCCGTGAGTTTCCCAGATGCGGGACGTCCCTAAGCCTTCCCTCGCAGGCCCTGACCGGCACATCCCAGATCTTCCCGTTTCCAGCAGTTAACCCGCACATCCCTTGACTTTCCCGCACGGGTCCCGCAGTATCATGTTTGTTGGGAAATGTAACTTTGCCAAGTGTGGCCTACATGCGTGTCGTGTGTGTAGGTGTTACTAATGAGAGGCCCCGACACACGCGTAAGTACCAAATGTAACTTTGCCAAGTGTGGCCTACATGCGTGTCGTGTGTGTAGGTGCTACGTAAAGAGAGGCCCCGACACACGCGTAAGTACCAAATGTAACTTTGCCAAGTGTGGCCTACATGCGTGTCGTGTGTGTAGGTGTTACTAATGAGAGGCCCCGACACACGCGTAAGTACCAAATGTAACTTTACCTTTGCCAAGTGTGGCCTACATGCGTGTCGTGTGTGTAGGTGCTACGTAAAGAGAGGCCCCGACACACGCGTAAGTACCAAATGTAACTTTGCCAAGTGTGGCCTACATGCGTGTCGTGTGTGTAGGTGTTACTAATGAGAGGCCCCGACACACGCGTAAGTACCAAATGTAACTTTGCCAAGTGTAGCCTACATGCGTGTCGTGTGTGTAAGGGTTACGCAATGAGAGGCCCCGACACACGCGTAAGTACCAAATGTAACTTTGCCAAGTGTGGCCTACATGCGTGTCGTGTGTGTAGGTGTTACTAATGAGAGGCCCCGACACACGCGTAAGTACCAAATGTAACTTTGCCAAGTGTAGCCTACATGCGTGTCGTGTGTGTAGGTGTTACTATTGAGAGGCCCCGACACACGCGTAAGTACCAAATGTAACTTTGCCAAGTGTGGCCTACATGCGTGTCGTGTGTGTAGGTGCTACGTAAAGAGAGGCCCCGACACACGCGTAAGTACCAAATGTAACTTTGCCAAGTGTAGCCTACATGCGTGTCGTGTGTGTAGGTGTTACTAATAAGAGGCCCCGACACACGCATAAGTACCAAATGTAACTTTGCCAAGTGTGGCCTTCATGCGTGTCGTGTGTGTAGGTGTTACTAATGAGAGGCCCCGACACACGCGTAAGTACCAAATGTAACTTTGCCAAGTGTGGCCTACATGCGTGTCGTGTGTGTAGGTGCTACGTAAAGAGAGGCCCCGACACACGCGTAAGTACCAAATGTAACTTTGCCAAGTGTAGCCTACATGCGTGTCGTGTGTGTAGGTGTTACTAATGAGAGGCCCCGACACACGCGTAAGTACCAAATGTACCTTTGCCAAGTGTGGCCTACATGCGTGTCGTGTGTGTAGGTGTTACTAATGAGAGGCCCCGACACACGCGTAAGTACCAAATGTAACTTTGCCAAGTGTGGCCTACATGCGTGTCGTGTGTGTAGGTGCTACGTAAAGAGAGGCCCCGACACGCGCGTAAGTACCAAATGTAACTTTGCCAAGTGTGGCCTACATGCGTGTCGTGTGTGTAGGTGTTACTAATGAGAGGCCCCGACACACGCGTAAGTACCAAATGTACCTTTGCCAAGTGTGGCCTACATGCGTGTCGTGTGTGTAGGCTTGGTGTCGTATCCGCCAAAATATTTGGCACGAAAGTCGAAAGACAACTTTAACGACTTATTCTTAAGAAAATGCTTCATGTAAATTCTATGTGTAACCCACTGGCGATTCTACTTGGCACTGCAACGTGGCCTCATAAGATTATTTTAATAACAAGCTAGAGTGGCACGTGCCGGACAGAACTTAAAAGTATGTTTGCATAAATTAGTAATCATGTAAAGTAGGTACCTACGGACGTGGACATACCGAAAATGACACCTTGTCTGCTAACGATCGTTGACATGACATGTAGAAAATAGAACCCTTTAAAAAATGGTTGCATTTGACAACTTCACATTATTTAAGTTATTTAAATAAGTATTGCAAGTTAGAGAAAAGGGCAAAACTTCGACTTATTCTGTGGTTTCAGGGTCGATGGTTATTGTGACGGGGGAAATGTTTCTCACCGCTGCCAAAAAGAACTTACATGTGGTGTTAGTAATGGCAGAACTATAAAGATACATTTTAGTATTAACTTAACCAAAACCAAGGCTGGGTTTAAAAAAAGGAGGTGTTTTCCCGCCCCTCCCCATTTCCACGTGTATCTGGAGTCACGTAGCGTAGAGAACATCGAATTCCCACTACGGTATATCAAAAGAGCTTAGTGCAGTAGGCCTAAGGTTGGAATTCATAGTCGGCCCCTACACCTAGGGGCACCCATTGTTGCTATGGATTTGTTTTGTTTATGGGAAATAACATGCAAACAATTGTTACCTTGGTAACAATGGGCGCCCCTAGGTGTAGGGGCCGACTATGAATTCCAACCCTAGTCTTTTTAGTGTGTAGACGGTCAAAGCAAAACCCTTGAGCAAAGAACCTTCTCGAAGCCGTTCCCTTTACTTTTCCGATCTGCAGAGGAGCCAAACTAATCCCGGGTTTCCCGCGACAAAATTTCACTTTGATAAAAGCGGCTCAGGGTACCCGATGTTTACATAGGTAGGTACAGGAATAAACCCACTGGACATCTGACAACTACGTCTGTGTTAGGCCTACATTCAAGATATTGAAACATATTTTCACATCCAATATTGTTGTATTTTACAGAGATGTTGTCGTATTTGCCGCCAATACGACTCTATATTATATACGCGTGACGAAGTATATGTATTGGTGCTTCTTATAGCAGATTTAAAGTGATGGGATCGTAAGAGTTTGTGCATGTTCACATTGTAAAGTGATTTTTTTTTAAGTTAACGTGATTGATTTTTGTTTTGTACAAAACTACAAAACAAAGCATAAAATAACAAACAAATATAGGCCTCTATGTATTATACATATTATTATATT